>OZ030012.1:21476155-21756155 GCA_964023405.1 Apodemus agrarius | reverse complement strand
CCTCAAGCTGCTTCTGCTGGGCGTCTGGGCTCAGCAGCAAGGGAGCAAGCGGTGCGATATAAAGAACATTTAAACACCAACAAAAGAAACACCATCCAAGTTTGAAATGTGCCAAAGATGGGAATAAATGTTTCTCTAAAGCAGACATACAAAAAAAAAAAAAAAAAAAAAAGAACGGGGAGGAGGAAAGAGGAGGAGGGGAAGGAGGAGGAGGAGGAGGAGGAGGAGGAGGAGGAGGAGGAGGAGGAGGAGGAGGAGGAGGAGGAAATCACCCATTCTATCATACTGAATGCCTGTAATCCCAGCACTTGAAAAATAGAGGCAGGCCAGGTGGTGGTGGCGGCGGCGGCGCACGCCTGTAATCCCAGCACTTGGGAGGCAGAGGCAGGCGGATTTCTGAGTTCAAGGCCAGCCTGGTCTACAGAATAAGTTCCAGGACAGCCAGGACTACACAGAGAAACCCTGTCTAGAAAAAAAAAAAAAACCAAAAAGACAAAAACACCTGTATTTCATGTGTGCGGGTGTTGTGCCTGCATGTCTGTCTGTGCGTCACATGCATGCAGTGAGTGCTGGAGGACGTCACAATTCCGAGGAACTGGTGCTGAGATTGGAACCTGGGTCCCCTGCAAGGGCCCGGTGCCCTTAACCGCTGCAGCCCAGCCCCCCGACCCCAGCAGTCTGGAGACCGGGATAGACTTTGGGGTTCTTTTGAAGTTGGACTGAGTGCATTTTTGTACAGTGGCATGGCTGCCAGCCTTCGGGAGGTTGAACGAGACTGGTCCCATATTTGCATGCTTAGTCCCATATTTGCATGCTGGGATTAAAGGCATGCACCACCACCGCCCGGCCCCATCTTTCTTTTTATAGATGTCTTTCCCCTTTACTTTGTGTTCTTTTGAGACTGAGTTTCACCAAGCAGACCACGCTGACCTCAAACTCAGAGATCTGCCTACCTCTGTCTCTCAGGAAGCCTGGTTGGGTGCTGCCAGGCTGGGCCTTATTCATGTAACTCATATTTTATTATTTTATGTGCGATGGTATTTAGCTTGCATGCATGTGTGTGGGCCTCCTGTGTGTGGTGCCTGAGGATTGAGGAGAGGGTCTTGGCTCCCCTGGGACTGGAGTTGGTTGTGGGTCACCATGTGGGTGCTGAGAACAGTCCCCAGGACCTCTGGAAGGGAAACTGGCGAGTACTTAGCCACTGGGGCGCCTCTCCGGGGCCATGGTTCTGCCTTTCACTCTGCGATGCGACTTATATTGATTGGAATTGGATACCTGAAGCTGTTTGTTTGTTTTTGAGACAGGGTTTCTCTGTGTAGCCCTGGCTGTCCTGGAACTTGTTCTGTAGACCAGGCTGGCTTTAAACTCAAGAGATGTACTTGCCTCTGCCTCCCAAGTGCTGGGTGTTTTAGTATCTACTTTGAGTTTTATTTATGAGTATAAATTGCAAGTTCTGCTAAGTCTGTCGTAACTTCTAGAGGAATTACCAGAGTGTCTGCTGCCTTTCCCGTTTGTGGGAACTGCAGGTTCCCATCACTACCAGCTCACCAACGACAGTCCGTTTCTGTTTCATGGCCTCTCTAGTTCCCTAACAACTCCTGAGTGACTGTCCTTTCCCGTATTTGTTGGGTTTTTAGACAGAGTGTAAAGCCAGCCATGCAGGGCCTTCCTGGCCACACAGTGCCAGGCCTCAGCACTTCTCCTGAATCACAGAGGAGACAGTGATGGGGACAGTGCTGATGAGGGTCCCCTGAGGAGCAGAATGTTAACAGAGCAAACCATGGAGCTGGAGAGATGGCTTAGAGGTTAAGAGCACCAACTGCTCCTCCAGAGGCTCTGAGTTCAATTCTCAGCAACCACATGGTGGCTTCCAACCATTCATAATGGGATCTGGTGCCTTCTGGTGTGTCTGAAGACAGCGACAGTGTACTCACATACATACATACATACATACATACATATAATAAATAAATAAAATCTTAAAAAAAAAGATAAAAGAACAAACCTACATATATAGAGAGGAAGTTTACTAGGATGCCTTACAGGCGAGGTCCAGCTAGTTAAACAATGGCTGTCTGTCCACCATGGAAGGTCGAGGAATCCCCAGGAGCCTCGGCTGGTCTTCAGTCCAGGCTGAAATCGTTACGAAGGAGCCTCCAATGGCAGAGAAGGAATGGCCCTTAGTGAGAGCGCCTGGTAACCAGCAACCCCCTCCTCCCTGCCCTGTACACAGCCACCAGCAGAAGACAAGGGTTAAAGGTAGATCCTCCCATCTCAAACCACTTTGTAAAAAAGTCCCTCACAACTGTTTGGGTTTTAGTTGATTTCAAATGTTGTCAAAGTTGACTATCAAAAATAACCATCACACATAGGGAGTCACAGTGGTGAGGGGGAGTCGTGTAGGGGAGTCACAGTCACAGTGGTGGGGGAAGTCACGATGGGGAATGGGGACACGAAGCCGCAGCCGACACCCACCCTCGGGAGCATGAAGCAGATGGGCAATCCTCGGCATGCAGGAACTGCAGGCAAGCCCTTAGCCCATCAGCCAGAAAATGTTTTTGGGGTGGGGGGTGGGGGGCTGTACCTCGAGGTCTGGGTCCCATCCCCAACACCCCAGGCGCCTTGCTCATATCCGTGGCTGCAGCCCTTGCGATGCTGGGGCAGGATGTCCCGCCGTCCTTTGCTAGGATGGGGTTCATCGGCCTCAGCTACAAGAGACCCTGTTTCCGGACAGCTGTGGCGCATGCGTACAGTCCCAGTTATCTACGACAGAGAACTAGTACTGCTTTGCGCGCAGGTGAACGCGGAACGTGCTGCTTGCGGACCGAGGACCCACATGGATATGGTTTTCCCCTCTTTCCTTGATTCTCTTAAAAGGGGGCTGGGTTGGGGGGTGAGATGACTCAGGAGATATTACCACTTGCCACCAAGCCTGATACCTGAAGTGGATCCCCAGACCCTCGAGGTAGGACGACAGAGATAACTCCTGCAAACCATCCCGTCCGGCATATAGGTATGGGGCGTCACAACCACACCCAGGCAGGACATGAGCCAAAACTCAGCAAAAGACAACAGGTTTCCTTCCCAAGCTCACGAGGTCTTCCTCTACTCTTCTTAGCCAATATGCTACATTCACTGTGCGCAAACAATATGTCAGGTCTTTCTCTCCTTTTAAAAGATGGTTTTAATTCTGTTTATTCTAAGAGGCAGCATCTCCACTGTCTCCACACGACGACGATGCAGGGTGTCTTGAGTGGCTGCCAGTGAACCAAAGTGACAGGGCTGCTGTGTCCCGACAGTGGCTGCCAGGTGCCTCACAACATCTGTAATGGGACCCAGTGTACATACAGACGGAGCACTCAGATGCATAAATAAACTTTAAAAAAAAAAAAAAAACACGGGCAGACAAGCAAAAAAACAAAAAATAAAACAAAACAAACATACAAAAAAAGAAAAATCAGCTGGGCATGGTGGTGCATGCCTGTAATCCCAGTACTTGGGAGGCAGAGGCAGGCGGATTTCTGAGTTCGAGGCCAGCTTGGTCTACAGAGTGAGTTCCAGGACAGCCAGGACTACACAGAGAAACCCTGTCTCGGAAAAAAAAAAAACAAAAAAAACAAAAACAAAAACCAAGGCCTGGTGTGGTGGCACACGCCTGTAATCCCAGCACTTGGGAGGCAGAGGCAGGCAGATTTCTGAGTTTGAGGCCAGCCTGGTCTACAGAGTGAGTTCCAGGACAGCCAGGGCTACACAGAGAAACCCTGTCTCAAAAAACCAAACCAAACCAAACCAAACCAAACAAAAAAACAAAACCAAAAAAAAAAACAAAGAACAAAAAAAAAAAAAGAAAAGAAAAAAAAGAAAAAAGAAAAGAAAAAAGAAAAATCAGACGAAACACACACTGTTAAAACACAAGATTCAAAAAAAATCATAATATATAAACAAAAAACAGTTAGGGAAAAATACCCTCCCCCAATCAATATGGGACCAAAAAGAACAAAATTTCTAAAAATACCATTGGACTCATTGGGTTGGCTAGTTACTGCTAGGCGTGGGGCCTGCCCTGACTTGTGGTTTGTGTATTCAGTGAGAATCTATTAGAGAAATAGATTCTCCTTTGTGATCAGTCAACACTTGAAGTTAGCTTCTAGGTTAGTGTCTTAGTTAGGGTTTCCACTGCTGTGAAGAGACACCATGACCAAGGCCACTCTTACAAGGATGACATTTAATCGGGGCTGGCTTACAGGTTCAGAGGGTCAGTCCATTATCATCAAGGCGGGAGCCTGGCAGCACCCAGGCAGGCATGGTGCAGGGGGAGCTGAGAGCTCTACAACTTGTTCTAAAGGGAACAGGAGAAAACTGGGACCCTCTGGCAGCTAGGAGGAAGCTCTCTTGCCCAATGACCCGGCCTGAGCATAGGAGAAGACCTCTGAAGCCCACCCCCACAGCGACTCACTTCCGCAAGGCCACAGCTCTGAACAGTGCTGCTCCCCGGGCCACGCATTTTCAAACCAGCCCAGGTAGGGATGGGTCTCGGGGTTAAGAGCACCAGGCTTGAACCTGCATAGGCCGTGTCCACGCTGCGCAGTCTCTGTGAGTCACGTGGTGTCCGTCCTGCAGTGTCCAGGAGACCTGATTCCTTGGCATGCTCCAACACTCTGACCCTTGCACTCTTTCTGCTTCTTTTCCATGTCGTTCTCTAGGCCCTGGGGTGGGCGTTTACGGAGACGCCCCTTCTAGGACCGAGTGTTCCAGGTTTCTCCTTTATCCTCTGCACACTGTCCCGTTGTGGCTGGCTGTATCTGTTCCCGTCTGCGGCAGAGGGAAGCCTCTCATGGTGGCTGAGCATGAGGACGCCGAGTGGCCCGGTATAGAAGGATGCCATTTTATCGCCCCGTGCCTTTAGCAGGATGTAGGGTTTGGTTCTCCTTTAGGCCTGTGGCCTATCTGATCTCAAGTTCTTGGCCGCTGAAGCAGTGACACACGTGTTCCATCTTTTCGGATGGGCTTAACTCCAATCATAAAGTCGTTGGTTACTCTCGCAGTGCTGTGGCAGGACTGTGCCAGCGTGGCATCGTGCAGGCGGGTCACCATTTACATGGAAGGATTCAGAGCGGAGTTGGCGCTTGCTGGTCTCCACACTTTGTGGAGAGTAGCCGGTCGCCTTGACAAGGGCCGAGGTTGTTCGGGAGTTCGCATGGGGCTTCCTTGGGCCAACAACTCAATCAGATGGAACTGATTTTTGGCACTGGAGGCTTTACTTGGGGGTGAGATGTCTGGTTGGCGCTTTGTCTCCCCTTTTGGTGACTCCATTTAGATTTCTTTCTTTCTTCTCCTTCTTTTTTTTTTTTTTTTTTGATTTGTTTTTTTTTTTTTTCGAGAAAGGGTTTCTCTGTGTAGTCCTGGCTGTCCTGGAACTCACTCATTCCGTAGACCAGGCTGACCTCGAACTCAGAAATCCGCCTGCCTCTGCCTCCCAAGTGCTGGGATTACAGGTGTGTGCCACCACCGCCCGGCCAGAATATGGATTTTTAAATATGTTAAAGGTTGGCATGTGAGCCGGGCATCTGTGTGTGCCCTGTGGCCTGCACTTCAGATCCCGCCTTCTATGTTCAGATTCACCTCCTTTCTGTTGCTGGGACGGAATACCTTGACCAAGAGAAACTTCGGGGACAAAGGACTGTTATAGCTCACAATCCAGGCTGTGGTTCCTCAGAGTGACAGGAACTCAGACAGCTAATCACATCACACCCACAGTCCGTAGCAGAGCTCTGAGTACACACATGCTCACACGCATGCTCACATGCACACACATGCTCACACATGTGCTCAGTCCCACTCGTCTTACTCAGTTCAGGACCCAAATCCAGAGACCTTCCCACAGTGGGCGTGTCCCTGCACAATCGCAGTAGTTACCACAGTCTAACCTGCTCTAGGCAACCCCTGACTGAAACCCTTGCCTCGGCTGATTCTAGAGTGTGCTAAGTTGACAAAATTATCATATTGTTCTTTCCGGACCCAGGATCTCGTCACTAACGTTTGGGGTTTGGTGGTGCTTGTGTGTTTTGTGAACAAGCAGAGTTGAATTCAGGACCTTTCACGCTGTGTAAATGCTCTGCCCCCAAGCTATAGTCCCCTCAATTTTTTCTTAAATTTATTGAGGACAGGGCTAACCTGAAACTGTACAGACCAGGCTTGCCTCAAACCCAGCAATTCACCTGGGTTTTCCTGGCCTGGAACCATACCGTTCCATACCAGTTCGAGAGGATGGCCTTGAACTCCTTCCCATGAGTCAGCACAGATGCACTGGGGCCTGTCTCAAAGGTTTGAGACACTGTATGCGGGGCGAGGCCGTATTCTACTCTCTAACAAACATCCCACCGCCCACCCCTTATCTTATAAGGTGGTGTAAGGTGCAAAGGAAAAGCAGTGTGGAAGGCCACGCTCACTGAGCGAGCATCGCCAGAACCCCAGCCCTGGAGTCTAGCACATAGCATTTCCTCAAGCTTCACTTTAAGCTGCACACTTCACACAAGTCGAGATCAGGATCCAACACAGCCTCTGTCTTCGGCGGGCTCCGCCTACACTGGACTGACCAATGGGCGGCACGCACCTTGAATTGGGGGAAGGAAGACAGCAGGCGGTGCCACGGAAGGACCTGCAGCCCCCCCCCCCCCGTTTAGTCATCTTAAGTCTTGCCTGTAAAGAGGCGCCTCATTATTTTTAGGTCTGTCATTTCCCCACCAGAAGCAGCGGTTGATTGCAGACTCGGGGAAGTTCCACGGAATTCGCAGTAGTATGCTTTTCTAGCAGATTAGGCAATAACCCGGGCAGCTCCTCTCCCTGGGGCCCTTCACTCAGCACTCCGCGGTTTAGGGGTCGAACAGAAGCCGAAGCCAATGAGCTTTGCCGAAATGAGAGGTGGGCAGGACAAATTCTTAAAGGATCCACGCCCCGTGAGTAGAGGGTGACCCGGATGATGGCGGCCGGCGCGGCCGTAGCACTGGCCCTGTGGCTACTCCTGCCAGCAGTAGGAGTGGGAGAGGCGGGGCCGCCGCCCATCCAGGACGGCGAGTTCACATTTCTGCTTCCCGCCGGGAGGAAGCAGTGTTTCTATCAGTCCGCACCGGCCAATGCTAGTCTTGAGACCGAGTACCAGGTGAGGGAGAGGGTCCCGAGCTTGGAATAGAGCTGGACTGGGGGCGTGGCCAGCCGGTGGGAGGGGCGTGGCAGGGGTGTGGCCAGAACGCCTATAGTCTTGCAGAGAAGGGGTGTGCTCTGCTCAAAGCTCTTTGGGATGAGTTCTAGGGAAGGTTCTGGCGGCTATTGGGTAGGCTTCGACTAAGTTAGCGGTCAGGTAGACGCCCACCTTGAACTGCAAGGGGTGGCAGGGTGTTGGATGAAAGACCTCAGGAGGAAGCGTCTTAGGGACCGTGAAGGGACCGTGTAGGTGTGGATGTTGGTCTTCAGATAGGCCCTTGGGGAATCCAAAGAGTTTGCTGGGTAAAAAAAAACCCTGCTTGCTGCTAAACTACGATGGCCCGAGTTTCCTAACTATGTAGAAGTGCAGAACCGATCCTACAAGTTGTCCTCTCATCTCCAAAGGCGCTACTCCTCTGCTCCAAGCAAATACATGGGATTTTGTGGTTGTTTTTTATTTTTCTTCTAAAAGATAGGTTCATGGTGGTCTTACCCGGGTCTTTCCCGGGTCGGTTTAACCCAGGCTTTCTGTGGCAGATAGACTTGGCTCAAAGCTGCCCGTTTCCCAATTCTTACCTGCTCTTCAGGTGATCGGAGGTGCCGGGCTGGACGTGGACTTCACCTTGGAGAGCCCTCAGGGTGTGCTGTTGGTCAGTGAGTCCCGAAAGGCTGACGGGGTGCACACGTGAGTGAGGTCCTGCCCTGCCTTGGTTCAGTTACAGCCCTGCAGCTCCCCAGTGGCCTCAGGTTACCATCCCGCCGGTTCCACAGACCGGCTGCCTGGTCACTCCAAGGTCATGTCTGTGTCTCATCTGTCTGCCCAGGGTGGAGCCTACGGAGGCCGGAGACTACAGGCTGTGCTTTGACAACTCCTTCAGCACCATCTCAGAGAAGCTTGTGTTCTTTGAGCTCATCTTTGACAGCTTCCAAGATGAGGAGGAGGTAGAAGGTTGGGCCGAGGCTGTGGAGCCAGAAGAGATGCTTGATGTCAAAATGGAAGACATCAAGGTGAGTTGGGTGTGGTGGCGCAAGCTACACCTCAGTTCTGAGGCTGAGGTGGGATCCCACTGAGTTCACGACCAGCCTTATTTACATAGCAAGAGCCATCTCACAAAATGAACAGAACGGCCTAGGAACAGTTCCCATGGCAGAGCATTTACCTAGACGGCCCGCACCTGAGCTCCCACCGCCAGCACTGCACAGACTGGGTGTGGGCTGTTCAAGGTCAGCCTGGCTTGCACAGAAAGACTAGCTTCTGTCTGGTCAAGTGGCTTGATAGGCAGAGGCAGCTGGCACCAAGCTTGACCACCTGGGACCCACGTGGTGGAAGGAGAACTGATGCTTGTGAGATGTCCTCTGACCTCCACATTTAACCCATGGTGTATGCACCCTAATCCCCCTTAAAAAGAAAAAACCAAAACACCAAAGGGGGAAACCCCTAGGTTTCTAGAGGAAGACGTGAGGCAGATTTGCCATAGGAGTGGGGGTTCTGACTTCAGCAGCCTGACCACGCCCTCTCTGTGCCCTGGCAGGAATCCATAGAGACCATGAGGACGCGGCTCGAACGCAGCATCCAGATGCTCACTCTGCTCCGAGCCTTTGAGGCTCGTGATCGTAATCTTCAAGAAGACAACCTCGAGCGGGTCAACTTCTGGTCAGCTGCCAACGTGGCCGTGCTGCTGCTGGTGGCCGTCCTGCAGGTCTGCACGCTGAAGCGGTTCTTCCAGGACAAGCGCCCTGTGCCCACGTAGCCCCTGCCACGGAGGAGGAGGGAACGGCCGAGGCCAGCGGTGTGTGACTTGCTGGACACCTCCCAGAGTCAGATGGGTCACTGCACAGTTGTCCCTGCAGTAGCCCCATGTGTCTCCCTTCCTCCGTGACCAGGAGGTGCCAGTGGCTCGCAGACCCCTTGGAAGGGGAGGGCTCAGCAGCAGGGCCTGTTTCTTGGAAGGTGGAAGTGCTGGGCGCTGCAGTGTGGGGACACATTGCCCTTGGCTGCCCTGGGTTTCTCCTAAAATCAATGGTGCCTTAGCTTCAGTCTTCCAGCCAGCAGGACGGGGTCAAGCCGTGGAGCCGCCCCTGCCCTCCAACTAGACAACCCCAACTCCAGTGTCTGCTGTACTCTGGGGGTAAGCCTGCTCTACTAGGGTCCGGGAAGGAGACACACCTGCAGAGTTCTTGCCAGGACAGTCACTTTTATTTGAAAGGAAGGAGCCCTGGCCCCTTGGCCCAGAGGGGAGCCAGCCAGTGATGGCCTGGAAAGAGAACTCTGGAGAGGGCCCCTTCCTGCTCTCCTGCAGGGCCTCAGACTCGGCTGAGGTGCGGCTCCAGCAAAGCTGGCCTGTGGGCCTTACGGAACAAAGGGCCTTTGTCCTGGGCACTGCTGGAGTCAATAAATTATGGTCAGAAAAGTTAACAGTGCCTGGTGGCTGGGGCTCAGGGAAGTAGCTTGGGACAGACCTAGCCTCAAGCCAGGGGCAGCCAGGAAGGGGTGGGCACTCCCACGAAGCTCAGAAGAAAGGCCGGGCAGGAGCCGATGGAGGTGGTCGCCTGGCACGAAAGAAAAAGATCATAAAGCAAAGTTGAATCGTGTCCCCTACAGAGCTAGTTGGGGACTTGGAAGTGGGTGTGGCCACAGCATCACTTGGAGTAGCGGATAGAATTCCTGTTTCCCATGAGACTGTGTAAGGCCTGGTGGTGATGGGGACAAGAGGGGTTCAGAACAGATGACACAAGACTCACGCGTGTAAATGAGTGAGTGTGGCAGCCCCATGGGGGTGCGCGATCTCCTGAGCTGGGACACACACAGAAGGCCCACACACACAGCCACCGGAAGGGCTTCCCTTTATTTTAGTTTATTAATAGGATATACAGAGGCAGGCACTTAACAGTGGTCAATCCGAGCGGTGGGAGCAGAATCTGCAGAGGCACCCAGGGCCCACCCTGTGGGACATCTGGTTGGGAGCCAGAGGCCTCTGATGTCTCCCCAGTTCATTCAGCCCACAGCACAACTAGGGCTGAGGAGAGTGAGGCGGGCCAGAGCTGAGGCGCTCCAGGCCTGAGGAAGGCACAGCGGCACCTCGGTGTGGGGACTGGGCTGGGCTCAGGTTGTGTGGTTAATATGGCCAAAGAAGCTATATATGTACACAACTTGAGCCAGGTGTGTGGTCAGCACAGGACCTACTGGCCCTGGCTCGCTCCTGAGGAGTCCTTAGGGAAGGCGGACAGCTCCTGTACCCCAGAAAGAACAAAGGCTTACAGTCTAGTCTGGAGGAGCCCCCGTAGAGTCCCCCTACACTAGCCTGGATGTTTCTTTCCAGATGGTCCCAAGGACGCAGTTCCTGTTCTAACCAGAGATCCTCCTCGTCCCAAAGTGCAAAGCCCCCGTGCGCTGTGGTGTGGGACTCCTTCCCGGCCTCTCCCTCACTGTCATGTCCACTAGGGCAGGGAGGAAAGGGCAGGGCTTGCCCGGGGAGCCTGCTCCTAGCATGGGGAGCAGGGCAGGGCCCAGACCACCAGAGCTCTCCTGCACTGGGTGCACGAGGACCCCCAGAACATTGCCCCCTGCAGCCTAGTCGAGCAGGGATGGCTCGGCTGGGCGGATAATGGTGGGCCGGCTGGGCGCGGCGGGCGCTCTTCTGCTGCAAAGAAAGTAAAGACACGGGAGGTGGAGGGTAGTGAGGGAAGACGCAGGATGAAGATGGACCCAGCCCTTCCAGCCCACCCGAGGCGCTCCCAGAGTGAGAGACGGGACTATGTCAAATCCAGATACTTTCCTAGTATCCCCATGTCACTAGCCTGCTTGGTTTTCTAGGCTAAGCCCCTTCTTCCACCACGAGGGTCCTGGAGACAACTCAGGTCATCAGGCTTGGTAACAAGCGCTTGTACCATCTTGCCTGCTTCTCTGATCTCAGAAATGGAGACCAGAGTCTGGCTCACCAGGCAGTGTTGACTTCGGCAGGGTCAACAGTGCTGTGGTACCCAGGGCTAGTCAGACATGTAATCTGCTGCTTAGGAGCCCGGGTATCAGCTAATCCACTGCGCTGTGGACTGGCTAAGCAGGGGTTGACCCCTTTGGGGCGCAGGTTCTCAGGACACTAGCAGGAATGCCTGTGCTGTTTTATGTCCAGTTGGGGCTACACTGGAAGTCATTAGAGGGGGTAGAGGTTAAAGTCACCACAAAGAGACCCCAGGATGCAGGCTGCAGGCCTTACCTGGGCACTCCTGGAGGGATACCAGGGGGGATCCGTGCTGGCCGAGATGGTATCTGGGGTGGTGCCGAGAAGGGGTCGTTGTTGGCAAACACACTCTGTGATCCAGGCCGGGACGGGATAGGGGGTGCTGAGAAGGAGGGTGTAGCCCCCACAGGCACAGGAATCAGGGGAGGCCCCGGGGTGGGACCCCGCACTGCAGGTGGCCGGCCTGGCGGGTGCACGCTGGACACAGGTCTGCGCTGTGGCGTGGGGCTGTGGAGGAGGGAAAGGCTGTAATCTGGAGGAAGACTATGAGTTCCCACCACAACGTGACTGAGGTGGGGCGGAGACATGCCAGTCCGTGCTGCTGGGGCTCCTGTGTGCCTGACATCACCCCCAGAGCAGCAGGCTGCAGACTGCACTTCCAGCCCAGCCCCCTTCCACAGCTCAGCCCCAGCCCGGATGTGTCACCACTGCCTCTGCAGATCTACAGTCCGCCAGCCCCATTCCCCACTGGACCTGGGGACCTGAGTCTTGCCAGATCTGGGCTCTTCCTCTTCCTGAGGGCTCCAAAGGGTCCTGGAGCCTCAGTGGGCCCCCTGTTCTGACATTTCCTTGACTGCCACCTTGGCACTTGGACTGGGGCTGCCTTAGTGTCTTTGGCCCATCTTTCCCATCTTGAGGCCAGTGGAGTCCTGGGTTCTATGGGCCTTCTGAGACTTGTCCTACACCTTCTCTCTGTTCTAGGCCAACCTCAGGGGTGACTGTCCCCTGGGGACACAGGGTGTTTTTCACTTGGACTTAACCCATGGAGAAAGCACCAGATGATCCAAGAGTTGGTGGGGAATTGGGGTGAGTGCATCTCTCCTCCAGACATCTAGCTCAGGTTGGCACTTGGAAGCCATGGCTCCCCTGTGGCTTTAAGCACCAAAGGTGCTCAGGCCTGCATGCTGTGTGCCGTTCAGTTAGAGTCCCTTTCCAGACTTCAGCTGTGACCTATTTCCTAGTGGGACAGAGGGACTAGGAAGGGCAGAGGTTGAGCTTGTGTATGCACGTGGGGGACAGACTGCCCTCCAGACCTGTGGCCACTGGTGTTCTGGAGCCAAGTGTCGTCGACAGGTGGGGGCACAGGTGTGGACACGGTGCTGGTGCTGATGTCCCCGATGATGTTGAGTGCTTCCTTGAGTGCGTGGTACATGCGCAGCATGTCGTCCCGCCGCTGAGCCTGCTCAGCCGACTCCTCCATGAGGCTGCTCTGGTCTGCTGACGAGTACAGGTAGGCCAGCAGCTCGTGGTGGATGAAGGCCTTTGTCTGAGGACATCGGTGGAAAGGTCAGACCCCTATACTAGCCAATATCTCAGAAGCCTATTGAGACTGGAAAAGCGTCCACCACAGACTGAGGGTCAAGTTTAGCCGTAGAGTCTCTGCCTAAAACCCATCCATCGGGGACACAGCTCAGCTGTAAAATCCTGCCTAGAATCTCGCAGGGAAGGAGCAGAGGTGCTCAGTTGTCTAGTGCTTGCGTAACACCCACCATGCCTTGGGTTCAATCTCCAACACCACGAAAACCAACCAACACAGCAACATACCAACCCACCAACCAACCAACCCACCAACTAACCAACACACCAACCAACCAACACAACAACTAACCAACACAACAACCAACCAACAGTAATTCACCAACCAACTAACCAACCCACCAACTAACCAACCCACCAACCAACCAACTAACCAACCCACCAACCAACTAACCAACCAACACAGCAACACACCAACCAACCAACTAACCAACCAACCAACTAACCAACCAACCAACACAGCAGCACACCAAAAAAAGCTACTAAACAAACCAACTTGTTCTAACTTTGCATAGCATTTTAAAATTAGGTTGCGGGGCTTGAGAGATGCCTCAGCGGTTAAGAGCATGGACTGCTCTTCCACAGGTCCTGAGTTCATTTCCCAGCAACCACATGGTGGCTCACAGCCATCTGTAATGGGATCTGATGCCCTCTTCTGGGGTGTCTGAAACAGCTACAGTGTACTTGCATACAATAAATAAATAAACAAATAAACAAAATCTTTAAGTTAACAGTATGTATTAACTGTGTGTGTGTGTGTGTGTGTGTGTGTGTGTGTGTGTGAGAGAGAGAGAGAGAGAGAGAGAGAGAGAGAGAGAGAGAGAGAGAGATGGTGTGCATGTCAGAGGATAACTCTGAGGAGTAGGTTCTAGGGATCAAAGATGGGGATTGCAGGACAAGTGCCTCTACTTTCTGAACCCATCTGCCCCAGTTCTTTGCTGAGACAGGTCTCACACAGTGAAAGCTCCCCTACACTGGCTGTGTATTTGCGGATGACGGTGAACTTCTGATCCCCCTGCTCCACCTTCTGGTGCTGGGCTGACTGGCATGCTGCAGAATACCTGGAGCTGAATCCCAGTCCCCCGAGCCTTGGCTAGGACCTCTGGTGACTTGGAACCTGCCACTCACGTTGTTGATCATGAGGTGCATAATGGTCTTTGGCATGAGGTCACGGATGGACTTGTTGATGATGGCCACATAGGAGTCCACCAGGTTGCGGATGGTCTCCACCTGCCGCTCCAGCTGTGGGTCCATGGAGAAGGTGTTCTCTTGTGCTCCGTCCTCATTCTCTGCCTGCAGGGGACACACAGAGGGCGAGGGGTCACTGTGGCTCAGCAGCTCTGTAGTGAGTCCCGACTCTTGGGAACTATGTGAGTGTGTGGCAGATGGCCCTGTCAGACCTTGTAGTCTGTGCTGGGGTAACACTGGTGAGAGCCGTGGGGGATGAGAACACAGCATCCCTTTGGGTGGCCAGGATCTGTAGTGACTTCACCCCAATGACAAGAGGAAAACAGGAAACAAGGCAGATGAATCCTAAGTCCACTTGCCCTCCAGGCCGTGGGCTCTCCTGGAGAGCTTTCTGGACCCTAATGACAAACCTACTTCGCTTTGCCTGCCTCTGTGGGTACCAGCTTGTGCCCTTTGAGAGCTTAGTGTGCTGCTATGGTTTGAATATGAGATGTCCCTAGGGCTCAGGAGTTGGTCCCTTGAGTCTCTGCTGATGGTACTGTACTGTACTGTTAAGATTTATTTTCATGTGTACATTGGTGTGATATGTGTATATACAGTGTGTGTGCAGGTGGCCAGAAGATCCCCTGGGAACTGGAGTTACTGACAGCTGTGAACTGTCATATGGGTAGTGGGGACTGAACTTGGGTCCTCTATGGCTTTTATCTGCAGAGCCATCCTTTTGGAACCATACTACCGTTATTTGTGAAGCTCTGGAAACTTGAGGTGGTTTTGCTTAGCTGGGGCAGAAGGCCACTCGGTGAGCACCCCCGGGGATACCTCGGCCCCAGCCCTTTCCCGCCTTCCCCTCTGCACCTCAGAGCCACTGCTATGAGACAGCCTGTGCACACGGGGCCAGGCAGCTCCGGACTGAGCCCTCTGAAACTGGGAGCCAAACTGAACAGTTCTTTCCCTTGGCTGTGGAGCAGGTATTTATTCATTTGTGTTCGCATGTATGTACCTTATGTGCATATCATTCTTACAAGCTGTTCACCTTAACTGTGTGCCTGTAGTGAATCCCAACATGGTCAATGAGTCTTATTTATGTTTACTATGCTGTCTGTCTGTCTGTCTGTCTGTCTGTCTGTAGATCTGAGCTTAAGGCCAGCCTAGTCTACGTACTAAATTGTGGCCCAGCCAGAGCCACATGGATAGACTAAAAACAAAGCACAATACATTTATGATTTGTACATGTGTACAATTGTGTGCTGTGATGCACGAGTGGAGCTCAGAAAAAAACTCGTGGGAATCAGTTCTCGTCCCACCACATGGGTCTTAGGGACCAAACTCACGTCACCAGGCTTGGTAGCAAGCACCTCCAGTCCCTTCACCACCTTGCTGGCCAGCTTTTAGACAGGCTCTCACTGAATCTGGAGCTCGTGGGTTCCTCTAGGCTGCTGGAGAGTGGGCTTCGGGGATCCACGCTTTCCTTCTCACCCCAAGTGTGTCCACCCTATAAGACTCTGCAGGAGTTATAGGCACATACGCTGTCTATGTCTGGAGCTTTTTGTTTTTTTGTTTGTTTGTTTTTTCGAGACAGGGTTTCTCTGTGTAGCCCTGGCTGTCCTGGAACTCACTCTGTAGACCAGGCTGAACTCAGCAATTTGCCTGCCTCTGCCTCCCAAGTGCACCACCACTGCCAGGCTTTTTTTCTTCAATTTCTTTTTTCCTGTGTCTGGCTTTTTATTAGGGCTCTTTTAGATTTACTTTAAGAAGGCCTCTCACTAGGACCCGGGGGTCTCTGCCATGCTGTGACTGGCTAGCTCCTGAGTTCCAGTGTGAACCACCACACACAGCTGCTGATTGAGTTCTAGGGTTCAAATTCAGGCCCTCATTTTTATGTGGCAAGCATCTTTTCACCTAAACTGTCTACATAGACTGGCAGTTTTACCACAGTGAAGAAAAGCTGACGTGACACGTGTGGCTAGGAATCAGTGATCCCTTCCTCCAGGCAGGGTTAGCTTACTCTCTGGTACGGTCATCGAAGCAGGGAAGGTGGCCCCTCACCTGGTCCTTCTCTGGGTAGACCCCAGCTCGCAGGAACGAAGCCTTCCAGCTGTCCACATCTTCCTGGGAGTCACAAGCCAGTTCGATCTGTCGTAGGTCCTTGTAGACATTCCTGGAGTGAGTGGTAGAAGGGACTTGACTGGCCACTAAGATCATGACTCTGGGGGTTCTCTGCCTGATCTGGGTACAAAGGTGGTTCTAGTGCCTTCTTCAGTTTGCTAAAAGGTTTCCGGGTATGTCCGCCAGGTATACTACAGCCCCAAGTACCATATATACATATACACATCACCACCAGATCAAGAGCATCTGGTGTCCAAGTGCTGGTAGCTTAGGGTCTTGCTACACATTCAAAGCCAGCCTCAAACTTAGAACTTGCTGCCTCAGCTCCCTGCGTGCTGCTCAGAGGTGCGTGCCGTCATGCCTGACTTTCCTGCCTGGTCTCTGAGTTCAGGCACTTTCTCTCTGTGACATTTGGCCTTAGTTATCAACATGACACAACCTGGAGGAGTGTCTCCACAGGGAGTGTCTGCAATGGGTCTGTCTGTGGGCATACCTGGGGACGACGGTCTCAAGTTAATAACTGATGTGGAGACTGCCCAGTAGCATTGTGCACTCCCTCAGCGGAGGGACAAAGACCCAAGCACCAGCGAGAATGAGCTCATTAAAGCGTCCTGCCGCCACATGTTACTTTGTTTTTATTAGGGCTTACTATGTAGCCCTTGCTGTCTTAGAATTTGCTATGTAGGGGGCTGGTGAGATGCCTCAGCGGTTAAGAGCACTGACTGCTCTTCCCAAGGTCCTGAGTTGAAATCCCAGCAACCACATGGTGGCTCACAACCATCTGTAATGAGATCTGATGCCCTCTTCTGGAGTGTCTGAAGACAGTGACAATGTACTTACATATATAGCAGATAAATACATCTTTTAAAAAAGAATTTGCTATGTAAACTAGGCTGGCCTCTAACCCACAGAGACCCACCTGCCTGCTCAGATCCAAAGTGTACACCACCACGCCAGGCCTCCTGACAACTCGCTGTCCCTCTTTCCCAATACAGATTTTTTTGAGAAGGGGTTTCTCTGTGTAGCCCTGCTGCCCTGAGATACTCTCTGTAGACCAGGCTATACTCAAACTTGAGATCCACCTACCTCTGAGTGCTGGGATTAAAGGCACGAGCCACCATGCCAACTCTCCTTGTTCTGCAGGGATGGCTACCCACCAGCCCCATGTTGGGAATATCTCATGGTACCCAGCTCTGGCTTTGGATCGCCCGCTGAGGAGTGTGGACTCAGTAGAGACACTGAGGGGTTTGCAATGATGTCCACCAGGATTTCCCAAGGCAGCAGAAACATCCTCAGCCTGCGCTGTCTGTGGTACAGTGAGGAAGCGCGTGCGCACACGCGTGTGGGTCGGAGGCCGGCCGCACTCTCTGAGCTCCGTCCACTTTGACACCGCGTCCGTCTCACACACTTGCCTAGACTGGCTAGCGGGCACCAAGGATCCTGCTGCCTGCCTCCCCAGCACTGCGCCAGGCTTTCTCTTGTAGTGTGTGTGTGGTTGTGTGTATGTGTGAGGGTAGTGTGAGGGTTGCATGAGGGTTGTGTGTTTGTTTGAGGGTTGTGTGTATGAGGGTTGTTTGAGGAGTGTGTGTGTGTGTGAGGGTTGTATGAGGGTTGTGTGTTTGTTTGAGAGTTGTGTGTATGAGGGTTGTTTGAGGATTGTGTGTGTGTGTGTGTGTGTGTGTGTGTGTGTGTGAGGGTTGTGTGTGTGTGTGAGGTTGCACTGAGGCTCTCACCCTTATTTCATCCATCCCAGTCGCCTGCCTCCACGTTGCCCCACCCTACACCACACAGACATACCCCTGGGGCAGTTTCTAAGTGTTCTACCTTTCCGGAAGGCGAGACCCCGGCGAAGGGGCTGCTGGGCTCTCCCGTGGCCCCGAGGCTCCTCACCTCTGCTCTGTGTTGAAGATGGCAAACACATGCTTGTTGGACATGAAGCCCTTCTCCACATCCCGGATTTTGAGGTTGTCCAGCGGCAGCATGTACTTCTTTTCTTTCTCCTGAGGAGAGAGGGCAGAAGTCTCATTGGGCCGCCAGGGCAGAGCCAGCAACTACCTGACAGCCACTGCCAGGACCTGGCGTTTGGTGTGCTGAGAGCCCCGTGCCCGCGTTCACTCGGATGCCCCCTTAGCCTCCTCTCTCATCCCAGGGCCCTTGTGTGGACGGCCTCTGTCCAGGAAACTCCTGTCCCACACCCTGGACTGGCCCGACCCCACCCCACCTACCACAGATCCTATGACGAATGGCCTACATGACAGCCTACCACGCGGCTGGTCTAGCAGCTGCCAGACAGGAGGCTGTGGCCTTTGTCTCTACCCGGAACACGCATGCCGTGGCTGCTCCACCTGCTCAGTCCCAGCTGCATGCGCCCGGCGGCCTGCCCCATTCTCTGAGTTATGGTGGCAATCGCGCTCACAGAGGACACTGAAGCAGAGGCCATTTCAGGCGCCAGAACTGAGATGCCTGGGCCCCAGTGTCCCAGGAGTGTCCGTGGCTTTGAGTCGCCTGCTCCCCTCACCCCATGCATGCTGACAAGCACTTGTGAGCCCTGAGCCTCCTTGTTCTTTCCAGCGATGCTGGGGACAGCCAGGGCCTCTCTCACAGGCCTTCTCTTCCTTCTAACTTTGAGCCAGGCCTTCCATGAAGTTGTACCCCTCCTGCCTCCTGAGGTACCATGATAGGCCTGTGACACTTTTCCTTTTATGTAACCTAAGCATGGCTGTCAATGAAAACAGCTCTCTGCGGATTTTCTGCACCACATAGACTCTTCTCCACCCCACCCCCATAGCATTCACAGCTGAAGATGACCTTGGACCCCTGGTGCTCCTGCACCTGCCTCACAGCGGTAACGAGTTGCAGCTTGACCCACCAATCGTTCATGAAGCACTAGGAAAAGCCCCGACAATGAGCTCAGTCTTAGCCTGTCACCTGGACGTGTCCTCCGTGTGTGCTGTGTGTGACACGTTGGGGAGAAGGAAGAGGCCTTCATGGGGAGGATGTCTACTTCTGTGAGACAAGCTGTCACTAAACCTGGCGGCCAGTGAGCCCCAGCGTCCTCTTCTTTGCACACTCCCGTGCTGAGACTACGGGCACCCACAGCACCCAAGGGTGCGCAGGCCGGAGTAGTGCTCCTCCCCACATGGCCATCTCCCCAGGCTTCCTAGAGCGTCCCTGACCTTCCTGTGTTCCCGGCCGAGGCACTGACGGACAGCCCCAGAATCCGGCCTTTGGAATCCCACTTCCGGCTTCCCCGCGGCTGCAGTGGCGAACGGGACCAGGCTGAGCTGTGAGTAACCGCTGGGTTACAACCCGGCTCTGCCTCTCCAGGCTGCCTCAGAACAAGCTGCTGCCCCTCTCTGAGCCCCTGAGCCCCACCCGTCTGAGGCATGCTGAGTCTCACTCTTGGGGACAGTGGCACAGTTGTGGCCCCAGGTTTCCAGCTGATTCCTGGACTGACTACCAGCCTTGTGGGGTCTGACTGCCTGAATGGAGCACAGGCGGAGAGACCGTGACCAGGGAGGGTGGGACACTCGCACAGACACACTGCATGCCGAGAGCCCCAGACT
This sequence comes from Apodemus agrarius, assembly GCA_964023405.1. NCBI lineage: Eukaryota > Metazoa > Chordata > Mammalia > Rodentia > Muridae > Apodemus > Apodemus agrarius. The sequence continues at coordinate 21,736,540 of OZ030012.1, read as the reverse complement.
GGGCAGGCAGCCTGAAGCCGGCCTTGTTATAAGAAACAAAGCTGGGATTTTGGGGGTCCCAGAAGGAGCTTCTGTTTCCGAGGGAGGTAAGTGTCCAGAAGCAACTCTGTGGCCCCCACCCTATGGTGTCATGAGACAGAAAGCTTCCTGCCAGCAGGCCAGGGCCAAGTAACTGAGTCACAGACATCCAGGCCTGCCACATCTGGAACTGTTTATATGTGATTCTGCCAGGATTGGATGGCTGCCATCTCACACACACACACACACACACACACACACACACACACTTGCTTGCAGAGTACATGACTGCACAAGGACCGCCTTCTGCGGCATGGGCCATCGACCCTCCCCTGCAGCCTGCTTTTGGATTTCCTGAAAAGCCCAACTTTCCCCAGATGTGAAGCAAGTGGCCGTGGCCTTGCCACGTCAGACGAGTGCGGGGTGCTCGGATGAATGGAGGATCTGGGGAGGAACAGAGGCGCCCCGGCCTGCACGGTGGCAGCGCTGAGGGACTGGACAGCCATCTCCGCCATCCCAGTGTTCAGACTACCTGTTCAGGAGGCTGCGCCATGTACAGTAGTCTGCACACTGGTTAGGCTGGGCTGGGCAGCAGCAGCGGGAATAGACCAGCTAAGGTGAGTACCACCTCAATCTCCACAGGGGTGGAGACAACTGTGGAAGATTCTGGAAGGAGAAGGAGGGTGGAAAAAGTGGACCCAGGACCGAGAGAGCCTTGGGTGGGGAGGGATGACCTCAGGGGAACTAGGCCTTTCTCCTTGTTCCGACCAGCACTGTTCTCTTCTTGTTTATATAAAGAAAATAAAAGGCACCTTCTGGTCTTTATCGAAAGCTGTCTACAAAAGTGGTCTGGTTCTCAGGGAAGGCTGCTACCTGTGATGTGTGGGTCCCCTCTCAGGACCCTTAAAGGTGCCAGGGTCCCCACAGCCCCTAGATCTCAGCGTGCCTCATCTTCGGCACACAGAGGGCTCCTTTCATAGCTCTTGGTGGTGTGGCCCGGCTACAGGCCTGGCTAGAGCGAGGCCCAAGTGCCTGCTTTCTGTCTCCAGATGAGGAAAATGGAATGGTCATTCCCAGCGCAAAGGAAAGAACCTCTGACACTTGTCACCTAGGCCCAGAGCTGTGCCCCTCGGCAATGACCAATCTATCATGGGACCCGGAAACCCCCACAACCACACCTCCAATCCCCCTGCACACGTGCGCGCGTGTGCGCGCGCACACACACACACACACACAGTCTACCCAGCTCTCAGGTTACCTTTCTTACAGAGTGTTGGAGCTGGAACCCAGAAACTCAACACTGGGGTGCCTCATTCTGGGGGACAATGCCAGAGTCTTTGTTATGCTAGAAAATATGGCCAGGTCAATATTCTGGGTTCTCCGGGGGGCCCTGGGTAGCCTAGGTCCCTAGATATCCTTTAGAAAGGAATCACCAAGCTCACAGATCAAACCCACATGGTGGGAAGAAGCAACTCCCACAAGGTATCAGACCCCCTTAAGGGGAGAAGAGGGCAACGGTCAACCCTTACCGCACAGCCACACAAAGCAGCAACAGTGTGGTGCCCACGGCACAATGGCCACTGTGAGGTGTGTAAGGCAGGGGAGGCAGCCAGGTCTGGTCCCACAACTTCCAATCTGGACTCAATGACTGCAGTTTTAGGGGCTTCCAGATACCCCAGAAATGAGTTTGGAAGAGTCACTGATGGAGTCCCTCAGGTTCTAGAATCATTTAGAAGTGAGCATGTGTCCTCATGTGGAAAAGGGAAACCAGGCTTCATCTCCAAACGCTCTCTAAATGCACACACCTGTCCTGGGCATGGGAGTGGCCTAAACTCAGGACAGAGGTGTCTTTGAGGTCAGCTGGTACATGCTCATGCACAGCCACCACGAGCTGTCGCCCACACAAAGACCCTTCTGTATCCTGTGACATGAGGCTAGCCACCTTTCAAGGCCTCAGTTTCCCCACCTAGCCATGACACTGCGAATTCCAAGGTGGGCTTGAGAACTTGCTGGAGGAGACGAGGGCTTATAAGACAGCTCAATGGTACGAAGCAGGCACGCCTGCCAACCTGAGTTCGCCCCTCCGCCCACAGGTGGACAGAGAGAGCAGACTCCTGAGGCTGTGTTGACTCTTCCACACACGAACTCGGGCACAAATGTGCACATGCACTCAGATAAATGAACGTAACACACTTAAAACGTCCGCCCAGAAAGGGGGACGTGCGTGAGGCCTCATGAGCATGCAGGCTTGCTTGCTTTCATCTTTTTTTTCTGAGACAGGGTTTCTCTGCATAGCCCTGGCTATCCTGGAACTCCTTGGAGACCAGGCTGGCTTTGATCCCTCTACCTTTGTCTCCCGAGTGCTGGGTTGAAAGGCACGCACCACCATGCACGGCAAGGCGTGTGTGCTTTCTGAGGCTCCACCCACCTCCTCAGCTTTGCAGCTGACCCCAGTCCTACTGACTCCAGTCCGTTTGCAGGGTGGGTCACCTTCACCTTTATCCCGAAACCTCAGAGCACGGAGCGGAGAAGCCGGGGGCCGGGGGGCAGTGTGCTGCCTCTGCGTGCTCAGAGCCCTGGCTTCTGTTCACCTCGTAATCCCAGTACAGTGGTGGTGCATGCCTGTCAGCCAGCACAGGGGGTCACAGTTCAGGGTCATTCCTGACCACTTCGTTAAAAAAAAAAAAGAGCTGGGCTGTGCTGGCACACACCCTCAATCTCAGCACCATCTACAGTCCCAGGACAGCCTGGTCTACACAGAGAAACTGTTTCAAAAGAACAAAACAACAAAAACTAGACCAGAGAAGTCTGGCCTTGGGTGATACAGCATTTCAGAGCAGGGCGTGGCCAGCTTCTAAGAAGGGACTGGACCGTGCACGGACAGGTCACATGCTGCCACGCTGAGTCCTAATACCCCTTTGGTGCCCTGGTGGTGCCCTCCCCTCCATGGTGGCTGGAAGACCCTACAGAGGGGACTGCTGGTACAAACCACCAGAGTGCATGTTGGGAGCCAGGCCCTGTGTGAGGCCTGCCACCAGGATGCCCCCTCAGCTCCCAGACAGCAGCAGAGAACTTAGGTCAGGGTCTATCCTTCAGAGGGAAGTGCCCCGTGATAAGGTTTCCCGTAATCCAAGCTACCCTGGAATTAGCTATGTAGTGCGGGATGGCTGGAACCCCTGACCCTCCCTCCCGTGTTGGCATCGTAGACATGCACCGCTATGCCCGGTTTATGTGATGCTGAGTGCAGGTGGAACCTAACGCTTCACGCATGCTAAGCTGCAGCATCATGCCCCATTTCTTTCTTGTTTCTTTTTTGTGTGGGCATATACTCATGTTTGTGTGTGGGCACATACTCATGTCTGTGGATCTGGAAGCCAGAGAAGCACTTCAGGTGTCGTTCTCAGGTGCTACCCTCTGACTTTTTGAGACAGGTCTCTTCTTGGCCTGACCCTGTCAGTAGGCCAGCCTAGCCGGCCAGCAGGCACTGCCTGCCGTGCAAGCTGTTGGCAGTGTGAGTACACTCTGCACCTTCCTTGTCTCTCAGGTTCTGGATTAGTCAGGTCTCCTGCGGCAGGATAGGCATTCCCAGTGCACTGTCTGGCACCCCACCCCCTTGGTCGAGACAGGCACGTCCTACATAACCTGGACAGGCCTGGAACTCTCCGCCTATTCCAAGCTGCCTGCATAAGGACTCGGCTTGTCACCATGCCTGACCATAACTCCCTTTCTCAAGTGACTGAGGGATGAATGAGTGCTGGCCAGGGGGCATCGGCTGGGGGACCGCCTCCCTCCCTACCTCATCAGGCCACCCGTCCTGGCCCCTTACCTCCTCATCCTTGTACCACGACAATGACTCGGCCGTCAGCACGAACCAGTACTCCTTGGAGCCGCCCTTCATCAGGCTGATGTTGTTGATGGTCAGCCAGCCCCTGCGGATCACCTGGTGGGGAGGACTCGGCTCAGCAGGGAGGACAGCCCTACTGCTCCATCCACCTCCCCAGTGAGGACAGAAGCCTGGTTCCGTGGCAGGGATACCTCCACCCCAGCCAGGATCCTACTTCATGTCACCCCAAGCATTCCCAGCTAGGAAGCAGACAGGGAGCCGGGACCACTGGGGAGATGGGTGGAGATACAGTCGGGGAGCACATCTCAGGCTCAGGAGAAACGGTGAGCTGGGGTCCCAGAAGCCCCGGGGGCTATAGTGATCTAAGTGACACAGGAAACAAAAATACATGTCCTAGGAGTGTCAAAGGGCTTAGGCCAGGAGGCCGGGGCTAGACCATGTAGAATGTGACACCAAAGATCTGCACTTCTTTGGGTCTAACACAGTAGGCAGAGATGGCTCATTGGAGAACCCATAGCAGGGGGTAGCTGTAACTTCTGTCATGGGACTGACCCACAAAGGTGTCTCACTCACACAAGCTCTTATGTGTGTAGGTGACCAGTGCTAGGGAGACAGTCCCACCCAGACTACTAGAGACCCTGAAGGGGTCACCAGTGTGGGACTGTGTTTCAGCTAGCTGGAAGCCCAGTGCGCATACTTTGCCCTGACAACTCAGGGGTCTCGGCTGGGAGACAGTCCATGGAAAGGGATGTCATCCGACAGGGAACGGAAGCCAGGCCAGCCTGGGGACTCACCTGACTGTTAGGTACAGGCAGACTGAGGGGGCCACGTTCTCAGATTCCCATGATCCCTGGGACATGGAGGCACACGTAGACCTGAGCCCCCCACCCCTGACCTGGGGACTCTGGGGACAGCAGGAAGCGTGCAGAGGTGGCAATAGGGATGCCTGGAACCTAGGCAGCGACAGACGGGCCAGGCTGCAGAGCACGTGCGTGGATGGCTGTGGACAGGCAGGGAGGCTGGTGCTGGGCCTCTCAGGTAGGACGGGACAGAAGAATCCAAACTAGGGCCTCTGGGGATCAATGTCTGGGGCCCAGAGTCGAGGCTTCCCTTCCGCTATCCTGTTTGGCTCCAGAGCTGCCAACCCTAAACAGGGCCCTACTACAGTGGGTGTGTCTGGGCTACAAGCAGCAAGCCATGAAGGCTACAGCAGCTACTGAAGGTTCAGAAACCCCTGCAGCCTACTTAAGTCCCTTCTTGGGTCAAGAACAACGTACGCTGCCACTTGGCATCCGTCATCAAAGCTGAGGGTAAGAACCTCCCTCCCTGGGCTGGAGAGATGGCTCAGCACTTAAGAGCACTGATTGCTCTTCCGAAGGTCCTGAGTTCAAATCCCAGCAACTACATGGTGGCTCACAACCATCTGTACAACTACAATGCATTCATATACATAAAATAAAATAATCTCCCTCCCTGGGATGTCAAGAGACCTCAGACTCCTCCCCATGTCTGGAGCCCCAGGGGGGCAGAGCATTCATGCTGGAAACAGCGTGACTGACTTATACAGATTCATTCTGAAATGGCCTGGGCTCAGCCTTGAAGCTTCTCAGCATTCCAGGAACACCCTGATCCCAGGCCGTCGAGGCTGGCTGGTGAGGGCGGGAAGGCTGATGGCCTAACTCTGGAGTCTCACCCAGCCCTCGGTGAGCGGAGCCTGAGCTGAGCTCTGCCCGCCTCGGATGGGTCTTAGCCCCGAGTAAGAGCTTATTGGAATCAGCCTCAGTCACCACATGTCAACCAAGGGAGAGAAATGTGGGCCCAAGCTACCACTGTACCCCAAGAAGAGCAATGGTGGGGTCCCCATGCTGCTGTGTAACAGCTGTGTCACTTGTCCCTTGGAAGTCTGGCCCAGCTCAGGATACACGGGCGGGCAAAAGGCCCCAAAGCACCCATCCCTTCCAGCCCCCTGCCTGTGTGGGCACCCCAGTGTAGCCCGAGAGTACACCTGCTATGAGCACAGACAGACTGATTCCAGGGAACACCGAAGGCTGTGCCTCCTTATCTCCAAGGCAGATTTCGAACCTAGGGTCACAGTCTTAAGGAGTTGGGGTGAGAAGGAGCCGGAGAGAGGTGTGGCCGAGCAAAGGCAGTGAGGACCCCAGTCTGGGGTGCAGTCACAGCATGCAGGCATGCAGCGTGCAGAGGACCCACCCCAGGGGCTGGAGCAGCAAGCGGCAGCTCGGCGGGAGCCGTGGTGGTCTCCTCTCTGGGTGTCGCTCACGTGGAAGACCACGTGTGGCTAAGGCCCCTGAGGTTACGGCAGGCAGCCCGGGATCTTGGGCGTGGTCTGTGGCCAGGAGAATGACGAGGAACAAAGGCCACCTAGAAGGGCCACCTGACTACTCTGCTCCAGGCCAGGCCGATCTGGTCCTAGGCACCTCTTTAACACTGGCCCAGGTTTCGCCAGGACCCAGGCACATCAAGGACCTGCCACTCACACAGAAGCGGCTCAACCTTAGCAAAAGCTCAAAATTCCAAGAATATCTCTGCAGAGTGGTGGCGGCAGCAGGAGAACGTTCTGGAGAAAGGGGTCTGTCAGGGCTCGGGGCAAGCTGCTTGCAGGGAGCACCTCCACAGACTCAGCTTTCAGCAGGCCTGGGCCTGCACCATTCTGACAAGCCAGCTCCCAGCCCTTGTGCAAAAGGAAGATGGGCTGCCCGCAGTTAGGATGGCAAATACGATCTACACCAACTGACTGGTGGAGTAGTCTACTGCATCAATTCTGAGCACAGCAGGAAACGTGCTGGGATCACTTAGTGAGGTCTCAGGCTGAGGATAAGAAAAGTGGGAGAGTGGGATGGGCCAGCTAGAGCTGCCGTGAAGGCCGCAGGCTAGAGGGAACCTGATCATTCACGCCTATCCCGAGTACAGGAGCAGCATATCATGTGGAAAATTAAAAAAAGCAATCAGTCACAACAGCTGCAGAATGGGGAGTCAACAGCATGCCTCTTAAGAAAAAATGCCAGGATTGATTAGCAATGTCTGCTAATCACAGAAAAAAGTGTTGGATCATTTAGTTATGCCTGCCACAGGCACAGAAAGGCAAATTTCCCAGGTGGTAAGACCTGGTCTGGTCAATCAGTGATGTCTGAAGGAAGAGAGAAAGGATAAGGGCTGGCAGGAACAGGAATGAATTCCAGCAGGTCCTGAGCAGTCTTCCACGTCAGGACGCTGCCACAGGGATGGAGGCAAATGTGTGACCTGTGTATTTGCCATCTTTGAACTACAGGACACCAAGAGAACCTGCTAGGACCCAGCCAGAGAGGTGTGCCTCCCGGAAAGCTGCAGTGGGGTTAGTATTTGTGTGAGAGCAACAGAACCCCAGGACACGCGGGTCCAGTGACAGCGGTGACATGTAGCTCCCGGGTTAGCGCACCGTGTTAGTTTTTTGAGCAGAGGGTGAAGGCGGGCCTCCATTACCACTGGGTTCTCTAAGTTAGCTACCACACTGAGCAGGTACTTACCAAGATCTCCCCCTTGGAGAATGTAAAGTTAGGGTTGTGGGTCAATCAAGGGGGAGCAGGAGAGATGGAAGGGGCGTGAAGGGACAGAGAGAACGCAGGGAAAGCACAGGGCAGGAGAAGGAAGAGCAGAGGAACAAAAAACAGCAAAAGAAAAAAATTACATGCTATTAATTATATTCATGGTGTTAATATTTAATTCATTATCTTCTTCAAAACAAACAAAGCAACAACATGTGTACTACCTATGGCAAGCACACATACAAAAAGAAACTCAAAATCATGCATTTGTTACATTTCTCCCCAATCTGGCTCTAAATCGTGCAAGATACAACAGCACAGCGCCCCACCCCCACCCCAGCCTGATGGGAAGGGAATTGGGGGACAGTGGCAGAAATTGGACAGGGAAAAAGCCCAACCAGACACGTGATACTGGCATTATGAAGCCATTCGTAAGTATGCGAAGCCTCTGAAGCTGGGGTGGATTATAAAGGGGACCTGGGGCTCTCCAGGGTGGACCCCAAGCCACCCCCATCTTGGCCATGTCACCTGTGGCACCTTCCACCTTTTCTCCCCACCTGCCTTCATTCCTGGGGCCAAGAGTTAGAAAACAGTTTGCTTGCATACACCTGGGTCACTGTCACACATCTCCTGCTTTGACGGTCAAGTTGTAACTTTCACATTAGATGTCAGATGAGGCCTTTGGGTGTTTGGAATTTGCCCCAAGGTCCTGTGGAAGCCTTAGTCCTAACAGCCTCATGGCCAGAGGCTGCCGGAGTGGCCTAGCACTACGGTGAACCATATCAAATGCTACGACAAGCACGTGTGCTCCTGCCTTCAGAGGGAGGGAGGGAGCTGAGACTGGGGAGCTACCTGATTGGGTATGGCCCTCTTCTTGTTCAGCTGCGTGCTCCTCTGCTGGGCACTGTAACAGAAGCAGAGAAGGCACATTCAGATGAGACGTGGGAGTGAGGTGAAGACAGGCCCTGGGGGCCCGGCTGAGGCGCTTTCCCTAGCGGCCCGCTGACCCACTAAGGGCAGAGGCAAGGACATGGCTCAACACACAGAGCGGCTGGAGCACATGAAATGAGAGAAGTGCAGCTGGCTAACCCTGCTTCTAGAACCTTCTCACAGCCACTCCAGAAGCACCGGCTATTTCCCACAAGTCACTGGAAGTTAGGGCTTCAAAGAAGAGGTGTAAGATGCAGGGGATGGGGCAGGGAGCTGGTTCCAGACCCCGAGCACAGCATACCTGAGGCTTCTCTATGTTCTCCTCCCACCACGACCCCTGGTTATGAGTCTAGAAGTGGCTCTCATAACCAGCCCTGACAGTTCTGGGGCTTACACTGGCCGAATGGCTGCTAGAAGAACCTGACCCAAACCCGTACGGGAGGTCCCTGCATGTCCCCTCGTCAGCAGCCACTCTGCACCGTCACCTGTGGCCGGAAGGGCTGCAGCAGACCAAACACAAGGCTTCGTGCATGCGCTGCCCTCCACAGAACGAGCCCCCCCTCCCCGCCCCCCGAAACTATAGCTCCTCTTCCTCTCTCACTCTCTCTCTTAAGACAGGCTATTCTAGATCTCAATGTAGACCAGGCTGGACAGTTACTGATAGAGATCTGCCTGCCTCAGCCTCCCAAGTGCTGGGATTGTATACCATCAGGTTTGTGATCCGTTTTGAGATCTCCAGGCTGCCTCCATATCCAGTATATGAAGTGCTGCGGATGGAAGCCAGGGCTAAGCATGCCGCGGCCCACACTGACCTCCTGCAGCTGCCCACCACTCTCCTTATTGGCTCTGATGCATACTCTAACAATAACATGACCACCTGAAAGCAACTGTGTCCTGCCACTTTTTAAAGATGTGCATGTATGGGGGTATTGTGTATGAATGTGCGTATATGTCAGTGTGTGCCTGCCTGCATGAGTTCAGGTGCAGGTGGGCATGGAGGCCGGAGGGCACAGGAAGCCTGGAGCTGCAGGTGGTTGTGAGCCACCTGCTGTGGGCTCCAGGGACAGAACCCAGGTCCTCCGCAGCGGGGCACAAAGAGCAACACGGTGGTTCCACCCTGCTGGCTCCTCTCAGGTTCTGCCTGGAGCTCAGACCAGCTGAATTTCCGTCTGGAGTTATGTGAGTGCAAGGCAGGGACCTGGCGTAGAGGCTGAGGCGGAAGGAGCGTGAGTCTGCGCCTGGGCATGGCTACCTCAGAGACCCGGAGCCAGCCACAGAGCTTCGGCCGTGCCAGACAGGCAGAGCTATCTGGAGGAGACAGGCTCTTTGTTCTAGACTGGGAAGGACTCATTCATGTAGAATCCCACCTTGTGCTCTTCTGATACCACCATCCCAGGGCTCAAGTTTCTCTCTTTTGTCGGAGGGCAGAGCACTGCGTACACGGGGCTCTAACTCGCCGGGCAGCTTGTCCAGCAGGCACCTTTACCTGCTAAGCCATCTTATTGGCCCTATTTTTTTTGTTTGTTTTGTTGTTGTTGTTTTTAAGGGAGGGTCTCCTGTGTTCCTGGCTGACTTCTACTTCAGAGACACAACCAAGGGTGACCTTGTGGTAAGCAAATGCTCTACTGAGCACACCTCGTCAGCCGCGTCACGGGCTTTCCCTGTGGGCATGGTCAGCAGTGAGCTGCGCTGAAGAGGCTGAGACCAAGCTAAGCCGCAGTCACAGAATGGTGACGAGGCCTGGACGTGCTACATGAGTGCTACACGGCCCCCTCAACAGCAGCCAAGACAGTGAGGCCCTAAGCAGAACTCTGGTACCATGAGGGGAGCTAAACTCTTCTGAGGGTCCCCGGTCTCCCTAGTGAGGGGCGTGGTCTCCAGCTCGGCTCCATCTTGCCTTACTGGCTGGTGTCCTGCCTCTTGGTCTTGTCCAATGGCAGCTCCCTGCGGTCCCCTGCCTGCCACTGCATGAGTTCGTTGGGCGGGTCTCCCCAGGCCTCATCCCTCCAGCTTCAGGGCTACTGTTCACTACTCCCCAGTCTGTGTGCCTACAGGGCAGGCTCTCCGGTGTCTTACCCAGTGTCCTCTTCACAAGGCCTGGCTGGGGCCCTGGTTGAGAGAACGGCTGTTGTAATTCCAGGGCTTCTGGAACACCCCCACAGGTTTGAGGCTCCCCAGGGAGGACGCCCCAGGTCACACACCAGGGAAAAAGGCACACAGCAGGCAATACCCACCCTGTGACCAGCTCCTCAGTATAGAAACAGCTGGGTAAGTGGGAAGGCCCCGGAATCCAGAGAAAGAAGTGGAGTGGTCAAAGGAAAAACAGGAGAGATTGTGAGAAGGAACTGTGGATGAAGTGTGAGAAGCAGACACAGTGAGGTGAGGAAACCCACCCACTCTGCTGCCCAGGCAGGGCCGGAGAGCAGGGCTTAAAGAGGCCGCTTCCCCAGCCCCCGGATGCAGCCCACCCCAGGGGAGAAAGCACTCAGCTAAGGGCCCTAGGCTACATTTGCTCAGGCAGGGGCTTCTGATCAATCAATCATTGGCTCATTTCATTCCTCTGCAACACTCGGAACAGATGCTCCATCAGTTCTGCCCAGAGACAACAGACAGTTCAAGCCTCGTGCCCAGCAGGCCCTCCCGCTCAGGAAATCTCCACAGCCATCCTCTGGACTTCCAAGAGCCTCGAGCAGACTGTGTGTCGACAGTCTGTCTGCACAGGGACTTCCTGTGGGCAGGTGGGCCTGACCTGGATCGCTTACTGCTCCGCCAGCGGGCCCTGCGAGAAAGTACACCAGCAGTACAGACGGACACAAGGGTCCGTCTTTTGGTGCCTGGCAGTGTCTGTCCTATTATCCAAAGCTAAAAAACCCTGCATGAGCCACCACAACACCACCAGTGGCACCCAAGTTTGCCCAGCTGGTCCAGAGCTGATGGCTGACCAGGTATGGCATCTCTTGTATTGGTCCTGGTTTGAAATCTACAGTGTGTACATCTGTGTACAGTGGGAAAGGCAGACCCTGCAGGATGCCCCAACTGTGAAAGGCTCTGAGAAGTCCTGTGGGGAATGAGCCGAGCCCGGCTGGCCTCCCTCTTCCCTGAGAATGGCCGGCCACAGAACACACAATTTGTCCCCGAGATGTCCATAGACAACATGCTAGGTGAGGACACTGTGACAGAAGTCACAGTTAGTCCAGAAAAAGGCACTCTCAAATGGCTCTCCCCTCGGCCTGGCATCCCCACCAGATAGATGAGCACTCTGGTCTTGGCGCTGGGGTGGGAATAGGTGCTGCCCCTGTGACAATGGCTGTATACGTACTTGGCAAATCCAATGAAGTCTTCATGGTTTGTGTTGATGTAGGACTGTTCAATGTCAATCAGAAGAAGAATCTAGAGGAAAGTAGGGTGTGTGTGACTATGGCGTACAGAACAGCAAGGAAGGCGTAGAACTTTATGTACACACACACACACACACACACACACAGAGCAGAGGGCAGCAGACATAACCGGTCCAGTCTCTCGGCTCTCCATGACAGGAAGCAGCAGGAAGGCTAACTCACCGGGACAAGGGAAGGTCTGCAGGTGGGGAGGAGCCACACAGGGAGACTGGGCTAAGGGGCCAGTGCCTGAAGCTCAGCGCGGTGGGCATGGGCACAGCCGTGCGTGCTCATCTCCACAAGCACTGTCTTCCTTGGGCCACTGACTGGCCTGGGACCTGTGGCCTAATGTTACTAAGTTATGGAAGTGGATTGGAATTCATTCTCTTCTTTCCTTTTCTCTTTTATTGGGACTGCCGGGGTCGGTGTCGGGATTTATAAATGTCAGGAGAGTGCTCTACCACCAAGCTGCACCTGAGGCAGCTCCGACTCACAATGCGTATGACTTCAGACTAGCCTTGGGATCTCATCAGTGCTACTTGCAAGATCACAAGCACATGCATGCATGCAAGCACATCCACATGACAATATATGTATAAATTATACTGAACACAAACAGATACTCCGAGAGCTGCATTCTGAGCTCAAGCCAGCATGAGTGATGTGTGGCTTTATTTTCTTTCCTTCCCCCCCCCCACACCCCCACCTCCGCCTTTTTTTTGAGACAGGATTTCTCTGTGTAGCCCTGACTATCCTTGAACTCAGAGACCGGCCTGCCTCCATCTCCCGAGTGCTGGGATTAATAATGTGCGCCACCACCGCCCCGCTTACGTGTGGCTGTTTTCAAACATACTAAGGTAAAATGAAGAGTATGGCTGCGGGCTGGAGAGAGGGCTCAGTGGTGACAAGCATCTGCTGTTCATCCAGAGGACCCAGATTCAATTCCCAGCTCCCACATGGTGGCTCCCATCTGTCTGCAACTCTGGTTCCAGGGGATCTGATTCTCATTCACCTGATATGTATGTAGCACACACACATTACAGCAGACAAAATATTCATTCCCATAAAAATAAAATCAATCTATCTATCTGTCTATCTACCTATCTATCTATCTATCTATCTATCTATCTATCTATCTAACCATCCATCCATCCATCCATCATCTGATATGGGCATAGGTCTTCTCTGTGTAGCCCTGGCTATACTGGAACTTGCTCTGTAAACTATATGCCTACATATGGTCCACCTGCTCCTGCCTCCTGAGAGCAGGGGATCAAAGGTGTGCGCTGCTATGCCTGGATAATAACTTTTTTTTTTTTTTTTTGGTTTTTCGAGACAGGGTTTCTCTGTGTGGTCCTGGCTGTCCTGGAACTCACTCTGTAGACCAGGCTGGCCTCGAACTCAGAGATCCGCCTGCCTCTGCCTCCCAAGTGCTGGGATTACAGGCGTGTGCCACCACCACCCGTCTTATAATAAATCTTAAAAACAAAAAAAAGATGGAACTCAGTATTACAGACACTAAAAGCCCACTCACATGTGCAGGTGCCCAAGCATGTGTGTACATGGCCACACCTGAGACAGCTGCATTCTCAAATCTGGCAGGCAGAGACGCTGTTAGAGTTCACTGCCAACCAACCCCACCACAGCCATGTCTGCTAGGATGCTTCTGGTCCTAGCTGGCAAAGGCTGAAGTCGCCCCATGGGCTCTACTGACTCAGGCAGCCATCCACCCTAGTGCCCATTAAGAACAGGCCAGGCTGCCTGGACAGAGGGCTCTGGTTCCGCTGACGAAAGGTTTCTGCTGGCTCAAGGCTAGACACTCCCTGGTCACCGTGTCTCTACCTCCTCAGTAATAACCAAGACAACATACACAGACCTAGGAGGTTGCTGGGGAGTGTGGGGTGCTGTGCAGAGTCCCTGAAGCCTGCTCTGTAAGGCCTGAGCACTGTCTTCCCACAGCTCTGACTTCAGGCCTGGCAGTGTCCACAGTAGGTACCAGGGGCTGTGTGCACAGGAGGAGCAGCAGCAGCCTCAGGAGCGGAGTCGAGACCAATCGGAAGTGCCCCTGCTTCTGGGTGTTACTCTTTCTGTTTGTTTTCTGGGGATGGGGTTCCACAGGGCCCAGGATGGCCTCTAATTCATCTCAGAGCCGGGAAAGAACTTCAACTTCTGTTCCTCCTGCCTCCACCTCCTGAGCAATCTCAAGGGCACTATCACTGTAAGGTCCTGAGGGGTTGGGGACAGAACCCAGGGCTCGTGTGTATGACTGAAGCATTCTGCCCTTGTTTGATTTTGAGACAGTCTCATAATATAACCTAGTCTGACTGGCCTTGAACACCCCCCTCCCAAGACAGGGTTTCTCTGTGTAGCCCTGGCTGTCCTGGAACTCATTCTTTAGACCAGGCTGGCCTCGAACTCAGAAATCCGCCTGTCTCTGCCTCCCAAGTACTGGTATTATAGGCATGTGCCACCACTGCCCGAATAGCCTTGAACTCTTGATCATCCTGTTTCAGTCTCTCCATACTGTGATGACAGGCCCTGCACCAAACCCATATCTCCTAGGCCATGGGTACTATGGGCTTACAGAGTATCTAAGAGGCCCAAGTGCTAAATGAAGTTTTTAAGTAAAAGGAGCCAGTTTCTTCACCATAGTGGACACAATATAGACACATGTAGTAGTTTACATTTAGGCACCTGTAATAAGACCCCATAATTAGATTTATTATTTTTACTCAATGTGCACATATATATGTTCACACTGTGCATGCCTAGTGCTTGCAACACTAGGAGTAAGTTTGAGACCTCCGGGGACAGGTGTCACAGACGCTCGGGAGTTAACATGTGAGTGCTGGGAACAAGAGCTAGGCCCACTGACCACGTAACCACTGGGGCATGGCTCTAGCTGCCCTCCTGAAGGGTTAATGATGGCCCAGGGCATGGAAGTACAAGGTTCCAGATACCCCAGTATTCCTCCAGCAGGTAAGGGCAGCTCTAAACAGATACAGTATATTCACAGGAGAAAATGTCCCAACAATGGAGAAAGTCAATCACTGCCACCACAGGTGACACATGCCCCTGAACACTGGGCCAGAGTGGACGGAAATCAGACTCACAAGGAGTCTCCAAAGCACTACGGGGACAGGCCCTGGCAAAGTAGAGACCACCTTGGTCTTTAGAAAGTGGACAAAGATATAGTTGTATGCACAGAACAAGCTAATCTGTAGCTGCACAACACATTCATGCCACCTGAACAATCATGGCAGAAGACTCTCAATGCATCATGGGAGAACAGGACACAGGCTCGGCAATGGGGATGGTGGCCACAGATAATAATAATCACGTTTTCCCTTTCTCTCTTTTTTGGGAGGGTGGTGGTGGTGGGCCACACAGTCTCATGTAGCCCAGTTATGTAGTCAAGGAATGACACCGAGTTTCGGATCTTCCTGACTCTGGCTCCCAAGTTAGGATGACAATGGCGCACCACCACACTCTGTTGACGGGGTGCTGGAGATGGAAGCCAGGGCTTCACCCTTGCTAGGCAAGCGCTACTCTAGCCGCGTCATGGTCCTAGGCCTCAGAATGGATCTGGGCTGGCATCGTCGCTCAGCATTTACACACACTTGCCGTGGAAGCTGGGGAACTAAGCCTGCCCCACCCCCCAGAACTGTTGCATGAAGGGAAGACCCAACTCCTCAGAGAGGTCCTCCGGCCTCCACATGCATGCTGTGGAAAACACAATTGAAATAAATAACTGTAACTTCAAAACCTACCTCACGCCGGGCAGTGGTGGCGCATGCCTGTAATCCCACACTCGGGAGGCAGAGGCAGGCAGATTTCTGAGTTCGAGACCAGCCTGGTCTACAGAGTGAGTTCCAGGACAGCCAGGACTATACAGAGAAACCCTATCTCGAAAAAACAAAAACAACAACAACAAAAAACCTCCCTCACAGTGGAAGCATGTTACTGTCCCTGTGTAAAGATAATCCTTGTCATTCAAATGCTGATTTCTCTGTTCCCCTATCTGGTGGCAATCCAGACATGGCACTGTAATGTCTATTCTAAGTATCCTCTTGTCTCAATGTTGTGTGACTACAGCTGTCTGTTTATTCTGTTTTCTCTGCCGACGGCTGCGCAGTGGAGAGTAGATGGCTGGACTTCTGACCTCAGCCGGGGAGGGGAAAGGAGGGGAGGAGTCTCTGTGAGAAGTCACCACAGGCGCACACTGGAGCAGAGAGCCAGAGCGATATCAAGGTACCTGGAGACTTTGGCTGGGAGGTGGCCAGATCAGCTTCAAGGATTAGAACAGACTGATAACTACTCAGCGCTTGTGCCATTTAGCTTGATAAGTAAATCTTACAGTCTCTGACTAATTTATTTGGAAGGCAGGTTGAGTTAAAGAAAAATATTGTCACTTCAATAGAACTAAACTCTCAAAATTTGCTAGACATGAACAAACAGAAAGCAGTGAGCGGCACAGTACCTGGTCCTTGGTCCTCCCCTCCCGCTCCCTGATGTAGGTGGTGACAATCCGCTCGGTCTCCTCTCGCAGCCGGGGGTAGGAACTGAGCTGGGGGGAAGGCAGAGGGGCTGAGCTGACACGGGCTTCATGGCCAGGTCAGGGGACACAGGACGAGACAGAGGCAGGGGAAGGGGAGGGGCCCCCAGGGCCCCACTCTGTCCCTCTCTCCCAGCTCCTGCAGCTCCTGCAGCTGGGAGACAGGGGCAGGCCCGCCAGGGGCATGCGGAGAGGGAGAGGCGAGAGGGCGCTGTGCATGCAGAGAGCCGCTTGCAAAGCCAGCCATTGGAGGAGGAAAGTGGCAGAGGCTGAGTGACGCACGCTGCCCAGCACCAGGTGAAGGCAGGACAGACTGACGGCCCTCGCTGAGCATTTAGCGAGCATGGGCCTGCCCCGGGGTGACAGGCACAGCGTCCAGGTCACGAGCTCAGGGAAGCCTTTGCTGGACACTGCATCCTGGTCTTTGTCAATTTGGCAACCACGTGGCCAACCCTCAGACTCCCTCCTTTGGATCTGGGTAGTGAGTGACCCAGGAGGGGAAAGATGCTGTTGAATGCACCCTATGGCAGGCGCACACAGGAGGGCACGGTGGTGGCGAGGGATGAGATCTCGGAGGGAGAACGGCTTCACAAATGTGACTATGTTGGACATGTCAAAGGTTTCTCCATTGGACCCCAAAGCTGCCAAGGTGGGACGTGTGAGGTGTACTCCCCACTCAGTCTGCCATGCAAAGTTCACCATGGCAGCTGACCACTGTGCCCAGCAGGGGTCCCCTCCAGGCAGGGCTGTCCCGATGGAGAAACAGTAGGGAGTGACGAGGGACAGGGGAGCAAGGCCTGTTACCTTCTCAGCACACTTTTTAATGACCGTGGCTAGCTCCGACACCACCAGGTCAACACACTTCAAACTCGGCTCTTTGAGTTTTACAAGCTGTTTTTTCACGATGGCTTCAAAGGCCATGTCGGGGGTGAAGAGCCCCGTCCTGGTCATGCGGAGGAGGGCGGGACGAGGTTGAGAGACACCCAGGGGTAGTGCAGGCCACACGCACAAATGCACACATAGGAAGGGAGAGAAAGAGAAAGAGAAGAAAGGAGAATGAGCTGGTTAGTGCATACGCAGAAAAGCCTGCGCCCATGCCGCGCCTGTCTGGGAAGCTGCTTGGGATCAGCAAGGCCTGGGGAGCACAGGGCAGGCCTGGGGGAGCACAGGGCAGGCCTGGGGGAGCACAGGGCAGGTCTACAGTTCAAGGCTAAGTGCTACAGGACACTGTCATCACAGGGCCAAAGGGATGTGAGAAATCTCAAGCCGTCACATCTGTGACAATGGCCCCTGGGACGTCAATCAGCAGTCCCTCTGGGTTTCAGTTTTTGAAATGGTCTTGTAGCACAGGCTAGCCTCCAACTTAACGATGAGGATCACCTTGAACTACCTTCCTACTTCCGATTCCTGGATCCAGTTCTGGGATCACAGGGTGAGGACCACATCCCGTCTATGGGATGCTAAGGTCGGACCCCAAGCTCTGTGCAGCCAGACAAGCACGCTACCAACTCAGCCTAGTGCTAACCCCACCCCTGCTCGGCTGGCTTGTCCTGCTCTGTTCCCCACTGGAGAAGCTGAGGAAGCACACGGGGCTCGCTCCAGGAGAACAGGCAGCTCACGCAGACATTCTTTGCCTTTTCAGAGCTGACAGTGTCGGGGTGGCACAAGCAGACGCCCTCTCCTTCCCCTCAAGCATTCCAGCTGCTTGGCAGGAACGTGCTGGCCCAGGACACAGCCCTCCCAGAGAGCCTGGTGGCTTGGGCCAAATGGAGACAGTGCCCACGAAGAGTGGGACACGGGTCTTGATGACCACCAGGACTGAGTGTGGAGGACCTGGGAGGCGTGGGGGTGGGACAAGGACAGCACGGGGCACAGGGAAGGCTGGCGGAGCGCTGTGGAGCCCACGGAGCTGAGAGGCTGGGCACTGCGCTCTGTCTGTCGCCAGGGCTTATGTTCTTCCCGTGCCGTGGGGACAGAGACGTGACCCACTCCAAAGAAGCAGGCATCTGTCATTTGTCATTTGTCAAGGGGGACAACAGTGAAGCTTCAGGAGCCTTGGCCTCCAACAGCTGAAGAGGAAGCCCCAATCTGCTTCCCTCGCAAGCAGCAAAGCAACACAGCCAGATGACACCCCATTCCGCCATATGCATGCTGGGCTTGGTATCAGGATCCCAGGAGACCTGTCTGGCTGGTTCTGCGAAGCCCAGCATTCCCCTACCCCCTCCTGAGTGGGTCCAGGCTGACACATTCCCGTCCCTGTAGGATTCTTGGAAATGAGGTACCCTGGGGCCTGATACCAAGCCTGCGGCCCCACACCTGCGGGTTCGGTACCTTGCTGGTGCATTGCCTAACTGTACTGATTAGCTCCTGGATAACCAGGTCCACGCATTTCAGACAGGGCTCTTTCAGCTTGACCACCTGCTTTTTCACAATGGCCTCGAACGCCAAATCCGGCGTGAAGAGCCCAGTTCTAAAAACATCCAGACCCAGTGGGGAAGCAGGGAGAGATAAGTCAGAGAAAAACAAAGGGTGTCGTCAGCCACTTTCTAAGCATGGCTAGGTCCCTGACAATGAAGACTATGCCCTTAAAACTGGGGGCTAGGGTACCCGAGAGTGCCCGGCTGGGGAGCCCTCACGGTAAGCCCAGGACCTGGGGACGCTAGAGAATAGCCCTTCACTGATTGCAATTAGGGAGGGGACACCAAGAGGCCGACAAGTGACCGTGATGAAAAGGGACGTGTGAGCATGACTCAAGTCTGGCTCCACCCAACCTCTGATCACGACAGATTCCACAGAAGAAGGTCATGTATCCTAGGGGACACAAGGAGCCGAGACCCAGGACAGTCACAGAGTCAAAACACACACACTTTCTCAGTCCTTGAAGACTAAGATATTAAACAGTTCTGAAAACTATCCACGCACCTTCTAAGGGCCTCACTCTCCAGGGACTCAGAAGACTAGGGGCCCACATGAGTGGAGAGGAAGAGAACAGGGGGATCCCCGGGAACTTGCCTGACCCCGTGGATGTTCTTAATAGCGTAGCTGATCTCTCTTCGTAGATCTTTCTCGTCAAACTCCATCTGAGAAGAAACAAACCACATACATGGAATCAATTCCCAGGGCCGCCTCACAACAGGAGCAGTGGAACATTTTTGTTTCTATTCATGACTGTATTTCACAAAGATGACCTAGCAGCTCAAAATTACAAACAACTGAAGGCCACAGAGATGGCTCTGTAAGTTAGGGTACCTGCCACTAAGCCTGCAGACCTGATGGCGTAGCAGTCAAGAGCACTGGCTGCTTCTGCAAGGACCCAGGCTCAGTTCCCAGCACTCACATAATGGCTCCAATTCCATGGGATCCGGGGCCTTCTTGTGGCCACTGTAGGCAATTAGGCATGCACATGGCACACTGAGCATACATTAAGCAAAATACTCATAAACATACGTAAAAAACTAAACTCTTTCCAGCCAGCAGACCTAACCTATGGGTTAAGTTCCAGGTAGGTGAGACATCCTGCCTAAGAAAATAAGGCCAGGGCGGTGGCTCTTACGCTGCTCGGATGCTTGACACATATGCATGGAGCTCTGGGCCCCACCCACGACACAGGGTAAACTGGGTGCGGCGATTCCCGCCTGTAATCCTTCCATAAGAGTATCAGAAGGTCAAGATCAAGTGTGACTACACAGCTAACTTGGCTTACATGAGACCTTGCCTTAAAGATAAGTGCGCAGTGGCTGGGCGATGGAGGCTGTGCACACCTTTAATCCCAGCACTCAGGAGGCACAGGTATGAGGCTAGCCTGGTCTACAGAGTGAGTTCCAGGACAAGTAGGGCTAGCACAGAGAAACCCAATGAGGGGACATTGGAGGCTGTTCTCTGATCTCCACACTAGCACACACACACCTGTGTGTGTGAGAGCCACGGCCTCAAAGGAAAAGGACTCAAATACAGTTTATCTTTTCTTTTTCTTTTTTTTTTGTTTTTTGTTTTTTTCGAGACAGGGTTTCTCTGTGTAGCCCTGGCTGTCCTGGAACTCATTCTGTAGACCAGGCTGGCCTCGAACTCAGAGATCCGCCTGCCTCTGCCTCCCAAGTGCTAGGATTACAGGCGTGCGCCACCACCAGTTTATCTTTTCTGTTTTCATTTTGTTTGTTTTTTGAGACAGGGTCTTTTGCAGGCCATGTTATCTTCAAACTCCGTCTCCTCTTGCTTTAACTCATACAACTCTGCAGTTACTGGGGTAGACCCAGCATTGTGCATGGTTTAAAGTTACATTTGTGTGTGGCGGTCAGAGGCCAGCCTGCAGCTGGCTCTCTGCTTCTGCCTGCAGATCACACTCAGGTAGTCAGGCGGAGCAGAGGCGCCTTCCCCCGCTGGGCTATCTGCTTGGCCCTCATGGATCTTTCTTCCCCCCATCAGTGGAAGAAACATGAACTTTCCTTCTGTTCTGCTCAGAGCTTCTACGTTATGAGATCTGGGAAGACAGAGACCATGGGGACATGTCCTTCAGACCGAGCTTGCTGACGGCAAGCAGCCTCTGACATGATGCAGGAGGTCATGACATTATGGTTTGGAAGAAAGGTTAAGGCGGAGTCAGAGACCAAGCATGAGGGTGTCTGACTCAAGCCCCCGGCTGCACGCCTACCTTCACCAACTCAAAGGGAAAGCGCTCATGAAAGATGCGGTTGATGCGGGCTCCCCCGGACAGCTCCAGTGTGTCTACTTGATCTCCGGAGCCTTCAATTCGCTTCTCAAAGTCCACTCCAAACTGCTGGACCATCCTTCAAGAAGAAACGGCAGAAGGTCAAGACAAGAGTTTTCTGCACAGCCCCGTAATTACACAAAGCGTGCAATGAGCTCTGCTTCTTACGAAGGTTGTGAGTTACATTTGTTTACTGGAGGGGGGCGGGCCACAGTATGTGAGTGGGGTCAGAGGGCACTTATAGAGTCCGTTCTCTCCTTTTACCGGGTGGGTCTTGGGGACAAAACTCAGGCTATCAGACTCGGCAGCAAGCCTGCTCACCCGCTGGGCCACCTTGTCAGTCCTGTGGCTAGTTTTCTTGTCTTTCATGGGTCTGTTGTGTTGGAAGACAGGGTCTTGCTGTGTGACCCCGACTGGCTCTGAACTACAGACTCTCCCGTCTAGGCCTTCAATGTGTTAGCATTACAGGCAGGCATGCCACCGCGTCTGGCCGTTTTTCTTTCCTTTTACATCACTGTTTAACAGCCAATGTGTAAAATGGCAATGCTACTGTGGTGGGTGCTGGGCAGAGTTGATCCTGGTTGTTGTCAGGACTCTACAGATCTGTCATTGCTAAAATTCTAGATGGAATTGGGAGGTCACGGCTACGCAGCCCTTCCCCAGGGCTCAACCTGATTTATTGCATGGCTGTCCATCAAGACAGCCGCTCCACCATGACGGGATGGGAATCTTGATTGATTTCCCTGCACTATGAGCCTCCATCTGCATCTATGCAGAGCAGGCTGACAGGACGAGCACTGCAGAGCTTGGTAACCACAGACAGCAGTGCACCACTGTCCATGTGACCCAGAAGGCAGTGCATCAACGTGCATGTGACCATAAAGAAAAAAACCCTTTGGGGTAGGGGTGGCCCTAGGATGTCTTAACATGTAAAGGTACTTGTCGCTGAGCCTGATGCCACAGTTTGATGTCTTGGAACTAAACGATACGAGGAAGCGACCCCCGAATGCCTACCAAGTGGCTGAAGTGTGTGAGCCATGCCACCACACCCAGATGGTCACAGTGTATCTCTCCCCCTCTGTCTTTGTGTGTATGAGTGTGTGTGTGTGTGTGTGTGTGTGTGTGTGTGTGTGTAGGCAGGCAAGCGGTGGCTGTGCACTGTCTTCATAAATCTCTACTTTACTGAATTTCTCACTGAACACGATTTGGCTGGACAGTGTGCCGGGTGCGCGGAGATCAGTCTGCGTCCCCATCCTGGGCTTAGATCACGGGTGCACGCCTCAGACGTGGAGGGAGCGGGTTCTCCTGCACTGTCGGGTCTGGAGATGGCACTCAGGCCCTCAACTTTAATTTGCTCATCCCCGTTCTCAGCTCAGCAAGCTGTGATTTATCTTCCTGCCTCCACCTCCTAAGGCAGGATGATAGTCTTAGGTAACATCCCCTGTTCAGCTGGGTCCAACGTGTGCCACAGGCCACAGCCACTACAGCACTGAATGTGGTACAACACACTCTGATTAACACACAATGGCAACTTATTGAAACAATGTGATTTTCCCGTTTTCTGTAATGCACAGTTTCAGGACATGAACCCTACAGATGACAATGTCATGTTAAATGTCTAGAGACTGGACCCCAATCTCAGGGGCAGCTCGGGACAGGGCCTGAGTGGAGAGCAGACTGGCCGGCCGTGGCTGGGAGCACATACTGCAGCAGGGCTTTGGTCTTGCGCGTGGGGTCATCAGGCCGGAAGTTCTTGTACTCTTCCACCTCCTTCTCCAGGGACAGCAGCTGGCTCTGCAGCTTGCTGCGCAGGGTTGGCAGTGACTCTCGGATGTGGTTGGTCAGTTGCTGCAGAAAAGGTAAGGGTTAGATGGTACCACAGGCCCAGGGGCCAGGAAAGAACCCACCCACCCTCAGCTCAGAGTACTCAGTCCTGGGTGCCACGCAGAGAGAGCCACAGACCCACAGACAAATCACTGGGACGGGGACAGAAGCTGCAATGAGCGGAGCAGAGCCTGCAGCAGCTGTCGGCTGACATCCAAGGCTGGGGATGGCGGGGCCAGTGTGCAGGCCTGGGATGGCCCTGCCAGCTCCAAGGCCCAGTGGTGTCCCCTAAGCCAATGCACATACCTGGAATGGCCCTCTAAGACTCAAAGGTACATGCCGTGAGCAGGATGCAGGGGCATATGTGCAGGGAGATGGGAGGGGGAGGGGACAGACAAGAGCCCCACTGCAGAGCAGGTGGATTCCCAGTAGGGAAGAGAAAGACTCTGAGGACACACGCTAGAGAAGAACAGTGCAGTGGCTACGGCTGTGTGAGCCCGAGTCCATGGGAGCCAGGGGCCCTAGCCCTGCTGTGCAAACCTTGGTCCTTTCTCTTTTTTTTTTTTTTTTTTTTTGGTTTTTCGAGACAGGGTTTCTCTGTATAGCTCCGGCTGTCCTGGAACTCACTCTGTAGACCAGGCTGGCCTCGAACTCAGAAATCCACCTGCCTCTGCCTCCCAAGTGCTGGGATTAAAGGCGTGTGCCACCACCGCCCGGCACCTTGGTCCTTTCTTAAGGGAAGCTACAGGTCTCACAAGGCAGGCTGGACGCTTACAGCTCTGTGGACATTTGAAAATTCTTATTTACTTATTGTGGGTGTGTGTGCTTGGGGATGGGTGGGGGGAGGGGGCGCCTGGGCGGGGCTCGGAGGACAGTCTCATGGAGTCCCTGTCTTTTTCTACCTTTATTTAGTTTGGAGATTGGAATGAAGTCCTAGGGCCGGAGCAGCGGGGCTGAGCCACCTATGGACCACATCCCTGAGCTCACAAAATGGAGGGTCACAGACAACCACTGCCCACAGAGCACCCCCTAATTCAAGGGGGCCAGCCAGGCTATACGCCTTCTGGTTCTCAAGTGGCCCCAGGCTCTGGGGGCTCTTCCTTCCTGCCCCTCCACACTGGCCAGGCCCAGTGGCCTGTAGCTTTAGCCCTTCCTGCAGGACACTGCAGTGCGCAATCCCTGTCGCCTGCTCTAGGGACGCAGCTCTCAGCTTCATTTTGCAGTGACTCCCAGCTCCAGCTAACACTTGACTAGGAATTTATCTGGCGGCTGTTTCTCAGCTGGCTTCCCAGGGGACCTTCCCTAAGGACATTGGCCCTCGCACACGGTGTGGTGCCTCGGGACCCAGCCCATGCATAAAGAAGGGTCTCGGCTGTTGGTTTTGGACTCAGGGAGACTCGTTTATCCCACAGTAGACAGCTGAGAACGACCTTGACTCCCTCATCTCCCGAGTGCTGGATCCAGATGCACCACCACACTGGACGCATTTGGTGCTGGAGATGGAGCCCGGGGCTTCCACAGCCTAGGCCAGCACTCACTGCTGAGTAACGCTCCACTGGGGGACCCTAGGCAGGCGCTCTGCCCCTGCGTGCATTCACCAGTTTTCTTATGTTTTATCACTGTGAATAAGGTAGCACGAGGCACGTGTCAGTGAGTGGACACTGTGTCCTTCCACACAAGGTCTGCACCTTGTCCTGCACACACATGGCCTCCCAGAGTCCTACCCCAGGAAAAATAAGGGCAACCATTCCCCCGTGAGGGACAGAGAGGAAGGCATGGAGAGGCTGGGCCAGGGTTTGTGCTCAAAGGCTGCCCAGGGTTAGATTCCAGGAGTCCAGACCGCAGCACCCTCCCCCTCAGCACAGCCGCTAGCCCTGGCTGGCCCTGCTACCAACTCAAGACTGTTCTAGACTTCTGGGCCTGTGACTGAATTACTGCACGGGTTTAAGGCAAAAGTGACACTAATAAATCAAACAGTCATAGCAGTCCCAGCCTACGACCCTCCGGCCCTCAACAGGTCTTCAGTGGGAACCACTCAGGCTAGGAGTAACAAGACGCTAAGAGCCTCGGCACGCACTGGAGACTGACAATGGCACAGATCTACACAGGGGTCCCCACACCTCCGCTCTACCTGGTTCAGGGTCTTCTGCAAGTGTGGGGTGCCCATGCGGTCAGCCATGTGCCGGTAGGCTGGGTGCGAGAGGAAGAACTTCCTCTCGGCTGCCAGGGCAGCCCGGATGTCCTTTTTGCCCTCGATGTCCTTCTGACTGCGGTTAACCACGCCGATGTAGCCTGAGGAGAGAAGGCCGAGGCATGCATTACGCCGGGAGGACAAGGCCTTGTGCTGGCCAGGTGGAGACTAGAAACAGACTGGTCCAAAAATCCTCCCAGGAGAAGGCCCAGGGCAGCACTGAGCGCAGCAGTCATGTGAGTGGCTGGAGGGGCAGTTCACAGGGGCTGCCCTGACAGCAGGCGGGAGGACAGCTGTGCAGCTGGGAGGTGCCATTACTGCAAGCTAGAGTCTCCTGGAGAGGAACGGAACTGAGGACGCCTCCCTCAGGTCGACCTGTAGGCATTTCCTTCACTAGTGAGTGATGCGGGAGTGACAGCTGAGGGCAGGCCGGGCGGCCCGGGCCTGGTGGGGAGTAAGAAAGCAGGCGGAAGCTACGCGTGGTGGTGCGCCTTTAATCCCAGCACTTGGGAGGCAGAGGCAGGCAGCTCTCTTGAGTTTGAGGCCAGCCTGGTCTACAGAGCAAAGTTATACAGAAAAACATCCCCCCACTCCCCATCCCCTAAAGAAAGCAGGCGGGGCAGGTGTTGGAGAAAGCTAGGCCTGCTCTTCAGTTCCTGACGCCAGGCTCCTGACTTGGCTTCCTTCCATGATGGGCTCTGACCTGTAACCCAAATAAAGCTTTTCCTGCCCAAGCTGCTTTTAGCCACGGTGCCCACCCCAGTAATAGAAAGCACTAGAACACTGCCCCTGCGGAGAAACTGAGCTCCGTCCCAGCACCCTGTGGGCAGTTCATGGACCTCTAACCCCAGCCTGTGATCCCCAGGGACTGTCCCCGCTCTCAATGACAGTCAGTTAAACTGGTCACTTGGTTAACAAGTGCAGGTGGACCTAAAACAGTACAAGACAACAGTCTAAACAAAAGCATCATCATCAGCACAACAAACCCGGAGAGGAGGGGAAAGAGCCAGAGTCCATCCTGACATATCAACCCACTCGTGCCCGCAGGACGCCTCAGCAGAGAGGCCAGACTTGCTGACCGGAGCCTGAAACTTCCAGAATTCACACAATGGACAGAGAACAAACGTTGCCTCTGACCTCCACACCTGAGCTGTGGCACTCTCTCACGCTGCCAGACAAACATCATGTGTGAACCGACACCCACATACACACAACAAAGTAAAACAACCCCCTGCGGTCAGCCTGGGCAGCTGTGCTTAAGTCAGTAGCAGGAGGAGCCAGTTCAAGGCAGTCCCAGGCCCCGACAGTCACTGCACATATACAGGCTCAAAAACAAAGACATGAATATGAATAGCTTCAGAAATGAAAATCAATATAAAATAAATATGTGCATGCATATGTGGGTAAGCAAGCCAGGAGTGCGGGCACACAGGTAGAGTCAGCTAAGGCTGAGGCAGGAGAGTCAAGTCCAGCAGGTCTCCAACAACAGCAAACAAAACAAATACCACACACACAATAATAAAACAAGATGGGTGCTCAGGGCAAGGTTATCACAGCAGGGGGAGACAGAGGTCAGGAGGTTCCCTCCAGGCGTGTAGTCAGCAGAGTGAGGGGGAGAGGTGAGGTGGAGGGGACCCTGAAGCCGCAGGGGAGGAAAGTGAGGGAGAGAGCCAAGGTCACAGGATGAGAGGGTAGCTCATGGCTGGGACAGGCCAGGTGACTGGCTATCAGAGGAAGAGGTGGACGAAGGCCTAAAGCCCAATGGATAGACAGATTCTCCATTCACCCAGGGGATGCCGAGCTCCTCTAAGGAGCAGGCCCAGAGGGTCTGGCAGCAGCCATAGCCTGGGGGAGGGACACAGTCAGAAGCGCTCACTCCCTCGCTGGCCTGCATTTCCTCCCTCAGCCTTCACTAGCTAGGGAAGCACTTCTAGGTCCCTCTTATAGTCCAAAAGGTTTTCAAGGACACTCTCGAAAACGGAGGTCAGGAGACAGACGAGTTGGCGCCCCTCCCACCTTAATATGGATTCCAGAAGGCAAACTCGGGGTCTCAGCACTTTGCTTTGAGCTGTCTTCAGACTCACAACCCTGCTACCTCAGGCTTTGAATTTGGACTAGCATGTATGTGTCCATGCCTGGCCGTCTGTTCTCCAACAGCTAAACGCCAGTACTCTATGTAGGAAAGTGGTGTGTGTCTCCTCGTCACGCTTTGTTTGGGAAGCTGAGGACTGAACCTGGTTCCTAGCATATGCTGGGCAAGGGCTATGCTGCTGCGATTCATTTCCAGTGCCTAAAGCTATGCTGAAGAAACGTTCTTATTTGTTTGTTTGAAACAAGGTCTCATGTAGCCCGGGATGACAGAGAATTTCTATGTAGGAATTCCAAGATGACCTGGAATTCCTGGCCCCCGCCCTACGGCCAGAGTGCTGGGATTGCAGCAAGTACCGAGCATGGCCGTGGCTGCTCGCCCGCTGCCTAGTGCTGCAGAAGGCAGCTGTGATGCCGAGCCATGGCGTCCAGGAGGCGCACAGGAGCCCGCCGCGCGCTCACGCACCTCTTCTCAGGGGCAGCAGCTTGTTCTCCAGCACGTCCCTGGCGTCTGTTCCTTCATCCATCAGGTCCAGCTTGGTGATGACACCGATGGTCCGTAGGCCTGAAAGAGTCCAGAAGTCAGAAGGGATCCTGAGGAAGGCCCTTGGGGCCCTCTGACAGGCCAAGAGACAAGGGACGAGCCATGGTGTCTTTTTGTCTGGACACCTGCTGGCAGAGTGTAAAATGAGTCAAGTGTCAAGTACTTTTTCAATGAACACTGGTGAGAGCGGAAGAAGACCCCCAGCAGGACCAATGAACACCATGGAAATTAGAATCTCCCCTGCCCATTCTCAACATCACACTTGAACCGGAGCAACGGTTTCCAGGGCCCCTTGTTGCCTGGTTCACTTACAACTCCAAGGAGCAGCCCACCAACGTTCTCCCCAAGTCCACCAGAGTCAGCACATCCCACACGAGGCCGCACCACCAACTCCACTGTGCTTCGGTCTCTCCTCCCTATCATCCCCACAGCCAGAGCTCTTTTAGTTTGGGGTCCTGACCACGAGGCACCCGAGCAGTTTATAAGCTGCGCTTCCAAGCCACGGGAGAAGCCAGTGCACTGGGTGGACTTGCTCTGTCACCCAGAAACCCCAGGTCCCACCCTGTAGCAGGCGAGCCACAGAGCGCTGGCCAAGGAGCCCAGCTCTTTGCTAACCATCCGGTTACACTGAGCCTGCATGGCGGTGCACCCCTGTGATCTCAGCTCTTGGGGGGCAGAGTCAGGAGGATCAGAAGTTTAAGGTGACCTTCAGCTAAACAGAGTCTGAAGCCAATCTGGACCACAGGAGATCCTGCCTAACTACCAAGAACAACCTGTCACGTCAGGAACCCAGGTACCAGCTTGGATACACATGTGAACGTGTTACCTGTATGTTCCACGTGTGCAAGACACACAGAGGCCCACAGAGGACATCACAGGTGACTACATTAGCTGGCACTACTGTGAAGGGGGGTGCACATATAAGAGTTCATAGTTAATAGGGAAGAGGCCACACTAAGGAGAAATGAGTGGGAGGGGCCTGAGACACGGCCGCCAATGAAACTGCCTGTCTAAGCGATACGGTGAGGGTGAGGAGCGGGCCTGCCCACAGAGTAACACTCCATCGCTATAGTATAAAGTGGGGTTGGCATGGTGGCTTGCACCTAACACTTGGGAGGTGGAGGCAGGTAGAATCATACTGAGACTGCCTTGGCCTACACAGTTAGTCCAGGTTAGCCAGGGATACATCCTGAAACCTCCACTGGAAAATAAACAAAAGTTGCAATTACCAAAAGCAAAGACAACAGAGGCACAGACAGAAATGAGGAAAAACTATCCACTTAAAAAAAATGAGTTTACATTTAAGAAAAACTATAGACAGAACTGCGGCCAGGGCTATCTACATGGAAGAGGGAGCTGTGTGGGCCCCTGACTTTTCAACGGTAACTTTACTGTAAAAACCATGAATACTTTCAAAGGCAAAAAAAGAAAAGAAAGGACAGAAATGGCCGTTTGGTGTGCAGGTAGATTTGCTTGGTTCCTGCAGAGGTCGGAAGAGGGCTTCAGATCCCCAGAGCTGAAACCACAGACTGGTGTGGGCATCGTGTGGGTGCTGGGCCCGACTCTGCTCTCTGCTCTCCCCAACCCCCTTTTTAGACAGGGTCTCACTGTGGGCCCCGGGCCAGGCTTGAACTCAAGGGGACCCCCCTGCCATTGCCTATCACGTTCTGGGATTAAAGGCGTGTGCTGCCACACCCAGCAGAAAGTGCTCTTAACAGACCCTCACTCATGCTGGGCACTCTGAGTGCGCAAGCCCTCACTGGGGGAATATCTAAAATTTGGGTCTTGTCTTTTTTTGTTTGTTTGTTTTGTTTTGTTTTTTTGAGACAGGGTTTCTCTGTGTAGCCCTGGCTGTCCCGGAACTCACTCTGTAGACCAGGCTGGCCTCGAACTCAGAAATCCGCCTGCCTCTGCCTCCCAAGTGCTGGGATTACAGGCGTGCACCACCACCGCCCGGCTAAAATTTGCGTCTAAAGTGCCCCTCAAAGGCTCTTGTGGTCAGCTGTCTGTGGGGCAGGGGCGACGGGAAGTGGGGAAGTGAGGTCTCCGTGAGGCTCACGGCAGGGTCCCTGGAGCCCTCCACGTGCTCAGTCAAGTGTTAGCCGCTCACAGCCCAACAGCAGCAAGCCACCAATCACAAGAGGACGCTCGGAAACGCGAGCCTACCTAGCCCCGTGCGCACTTTAAAAGGCAGTGCCTCCGCCACCGCGTTGGTTCTGGTGATGGAAAGCTGACTACTACAGCCATGCGCCAGACTCCAGGGCTGGCAGAGGAGACCCCTCAATACTCAAGGAAGGGCGAGGCTATTTCAAGTGTCAAGGGATGCCCACCACACAGGGGACACTGAACCTCAGGAGGCCTCTTTCTGACACACCCCAGTGACAGGAAGCACACCGGGGAGGGGGTCTAGTACTACACGAGTGGCTGCTGCCTGGGGCTGGGGTTACCTTGGGGGTCCACCTCCTTGGCCAGCTTGAGGGCATCCGAGTTGGCCAGGTCCATGTTGGCAGGCGTGACGGCAAGAATGAGGCTGCTCTCTCGGCTGATGAACTGCAGGATCATGTCTTTGATCTGGTATTCGATGTCTGGTGGCTGGTCCCCCACTGGCACCTTAGTGATGCCCGGGAGGTCGATGAGGGTCAAGTTCAAAACTGAGGGAATCAAGGGCAAAGGTGGTCAGAGCCCAGGCAGGAGGTCTGAGGCCACACAGCTTGTGGAGGCCCAGGGGACGGCCGCAGGTCCCCAGGGGGTCACACCCGGAGTCACTCCTAACTCGCTTACTAGAACACGCTTCCTTTTTTTTTTTTTTTTTTTAAAGATATATTTATTTATTTTATGTATATGAGTACACTGTAGCGGTCTTTAGACACACCAAAAGAGGGCATCGGGTTCCATTACAGATGGTTGTGAGCCACCATGTGGTTGCTGGGATTTGAACTTAGGACCTTAGGAAGAGCAGTCAGTGCTCTTAACCGCTGAGCCACCTCACCAGCCCCAGAACACGCTTCACTGTGTGCTTTCTGTGTTGGGTGATGACTGTCCTGGGCCAGAAGTCACACAAATGCCTTCCACAATTGTTCTCTACCATATTTATTCTTTTTAAAATTTAATACATTTTGAGAGAGAGAGAGAGAGAGAGAGAGAGAGAGAGAGAGAGAGAGGAGAGAATGTGTGTTTATATGCATATGTGTGTATGTATGTATGTGCATGTGCGTGTGTGTGTGTGTGTGTGTGTGTGTGTGTGTGTGCACATGTGCCTGTATCAGAAGTGGAAGTCAGAGAATCCAGTTGTTAGCTGTCTCCTCACCACCTGGGTTTTGGGAACTGAGTGTGCTCATCAGGCCTGCCAGCAGGTGCCTTGACCACTGAACTACCTTGCTGGCTTCACACCTTATCTTTTGGGCAAGGGCTTCCTCACTGAGCACCAGGGAGCCATCATCTGCCCAGACCTGCAGAGTCTCCTAATTAAAGACGCGCAGCGCTGGGCTGGGCTGGGCTGGGCTCTGCAGGGCTGCTCTGGAAGTCTTTCCTTGTATGGGAAGAAACTCCCCAAGCCATGTGTCTTCCTTTCACACCTTCTTTACTTCTACGGCAAAGGCCAGGTGTGTAGACCAGATGGCCTGGAATTCTCCATGTAGCCCAGGCTACCACAGGTGGCCCAGCACTCACTAGCGTCCACGGAGCTCTGTGCGCACTCCTAGCACTGCATTAGTGCCTGGTGTACAGGTCTGCAAGTGCAGCCCCGGAGGCAGGAGTGGGGGTGAGGAACTCAAGGTCAGCTGGACCCTACAAGGAGTTTGAGGCTAGCCTGGACTACACGACCGTGTTTTGAAAGAAAGGGACAGACAGAAAATAAATAAGGCCAGTGACATAGCTCAGTGGGTAAAGATTCCTACCACTAAGCCCGACGAGCTGAGTCCCTCCCCTGGGGCCTACATGGACTTCTGCAAGTTGTCCTGTGACCTCCATATGCACACCACATACACACACAAAGAAAAAAAATGTAGGGCAGGCGGTGGTGGCGCACAAACAAAAAAAGAAAGAAAGAAAAGAAAATGTAAAGAAATACATTAAAGAAAATGCAGCTGAGTGGTTACCAGAGGACCTGGGCTCGACTCTCAGCACCCACATGGTGGCTGTAACCACAGTAACTCCCGTTCCACAGAGTCCGGCCCTCGCTCTGTGAGGTCCTCGAGCACCAGGCATGTATATGGTAGATAAACAGACATCCAGGCAAAGGACATTCACAAAAAAGCAAAGTTTTAAAAAAATTAAAAGAACTTTTTACAAAAGTTTAACTGAGGTTAGCCTCAAATACAGTCTTTACATTTGGCCCTACGGAATGCTGGGATTACAGGAATACACAGCACGCCTGGCTCATTTTTATCTTAACTGTGGTCCTAGGGACTGACTCCATGCATGCTACACAAGTCCCTGACCACTGAGCCCAGCCCGGGGCTACTGGTTTTGGCTTTTGTTTGAGACGGGGTCGTGCTCTGCCCTCTGCCCTAACCGCCCAGCGCCGGGGTTAGAGGCATGTGCGCATGCCCACTCTTGCCCAGCACATCCAAGCCTCCCTAGTCCAGGACGCCTTTCCCAGATGCCCGGGAACTGGGAAGATCCTACTGGGCAGGAACAGTGTGCCTGCCTCCCTCACCCAGCACGCCCCCTACCGTGTGGCGAGTAGACCCGAAGGTTGATGGGCACCGGGGAGATGCCTTTGTTGGTGCCTGTGACCCGGTCAGTCTCCGCTTCGATCTCCTGCCGGACTTCATCGAAGTCTGTAAACTTTTTGGACTTGCAGTGCAAAAACTCCGCATATTCTGACAGGAGAGAAAGAGGGAACGGAGAATGAGTATGCAAGGACGTGCAGCGTGCCTGGCGGAGGAAGAAGAGCGCGGCCTTCGTTCCTTCCGCTTTCACTGGGTTGGCTTATGTTTTGAGACAGTCTCACGAGGTACACAGTTCTGGCCTTGAACTCCTTGTGTCCATCTTTGCTGGGATTAAAAGTGTGCACCACTGGGTCTGCTTCTGTGTATGAAGCACACGTGCACACAGGCCTGTGGTGGCCAGAGGCCAGCCTCAGGGGCCTTGCCCTACTGCTCTCCAAGCTGCTTTGTGTGACAGAGCCTCTGAACAGAGCCTGAGGCTCCTTAGCTGGCTAGTCTGGCTGGCCAGGAACCTGCAGCAGCCCTTCCAAGCCTCAGCCACCCCAGGGCGGGAGTCACAAGTATGCACCCCAACACCCGACCTTTTACAAGTGTACTGAGTCATACTGTGACTAACTCTTTATTGACAGACTTCTTTTTGATCATGCGATTCGGCCCCAGGCTAAATTGGAGCTGGGGTGTGTGTGGTCCGGGATGGAGTGACACTCGAGATCCCACTGCCTCGGGCAACCTACTGCAGCTTGCACCGGGAAACCTGGTCCGTCAGAGGCTGCGGAAGGATAATGAGATAAACTGAGCCACACAGGAGATCGTGTCTGACAAAAGACAAAAAAGATGAACATGTGTTTGTGTTTGAACTGCGGGCACCCGCTGCCAGGCTGGCATCTGCATGCTTGAATTTGCTAAGTTAAAGGCCGGGGAGGAGGGGAGGTGCCAACTCTCGTCTCAAAGGCTGCAAGAACACACTCCGGTTGACACTGTGAGGCAGCAAGGTGCCCCGCAGGGAGGAGGGGCCAGCACGAGCGCTGAGTAGAGCATCTGAGAAACAATCACCTGGTCGTCCACATTACAGGCCCACAGGGCACACTGCTGCACAGAGGGCTGGGAGCCAGGAGGCCTGCGAGGACTCCACAGGCAGAGCCTTGGCAGTCACGGAGGGAGCCTGGGCACCCCAGCATGGCAGAAAGCAGTGTGCTGACAAGGGCCTGCAATCCCAGATCTAGGGATGTGGAGGCAGATGGATTAGGAATGTGAAACCAGTGGGTACCAGTTTGAGCTATGGTGAGACTCCTTCTCAAGAAAAACAAAGCATGTGGCTAGAGATGAGCCCGAAGCTTGTGCAAACTTGAGGATGGAAGTGAGGATCCCAGCACCCACAGCCAGGCATCCCACAAAAGCACAGAACCCTCAGCCCAAAAGGGCATGGGGAAGACTAGGCTCGCTGGGGTTCGCTGGCTTCCAGCCTAGCGAGAACAAAAGCAAGCCCAGCATGGAGGTGCACACCTTAATCCTACCAGGCAGAGGAAGGAGAACCGCTAGGAATTCCAGGCAGGCCAGGGTTATACTGATTTAAACAGAACTAGTAAGACCCGGAGACCCCGCCTCAAAGGAGCAAAGGAGGGATGAAGAGGCCCTGGCATCCTCCTGCAGCAGGCAGGCGTACAACAGCACAAACAACATGCACTCACACAGACACACAGACACAATGTCCAGTTCACAGACATGGACTCTGAGGCCCAGGGAGGGCATGGGAGTTGATTAAACTCAGTGGCAGTGCTGGGACTGGGTGGGTCAGACCACCTTGGAGGGGAAGTGACTCTCAAACCCAATGACCTCGGTGGGACGAGGCCTGTGTCCAGCACGGTGCTGGCCATCCAGAAGCAGGGCCAGTGAGGGTGTGGACAGGAGGCTTTGGGACTCCCCCTCAGCCCACGCACAATCAGCTGACCCACTTCCCAAGGGCAGCCGTGCTCTGGCCTTCCAGGGGACAAGCGGAAATACTCTTCCTGCAGCTGCCACTAAAAATGGACCAGTCACCCAGCCCCCACCAAAGTTCAGTCCTCTTCCGGATCAAGGCAGTCAGCGGGTGTGAGATGGCGGCTGGGTAAGGCAGCAGAGCCAGGACCAAGGCCAGGCTGCTCGGGCTCCTTCCCTCTCCCTGCTTGCCACACACTCTGCCTTGGCCGCCTTTGTCATCTGCATCATGTTCATGGGGCTGGAACCTGCCAGCAGCAGCAGGCGCCACCCAGTGTTTGCTACACTTGCTACACTTGTTAGCTTAATCAGCCCTGGCCCTACCTGGGTCTCAACCTCCGGGATCAGCAGAACAGACATCCCAACCATATCTGTGTGGCAGCCAGTATCTCTGTCACTAGTGAGCAGACGGTCCCAAGGTACAATACGGAAATGCTGGGGGAAAAGGCTCTGCCATCTCCCTTCCTTAACACAAGAGAGACTCCAGCGAGGGTGTGCCTTCCTAGAAGCCACACACCACCTTTGGCAAGTCCTAATGTAAACGCCTGCTTTAAGCTTGGGGGGCATCTCATACCTGCAGGAGCAGTCGGAAGCCAAAGGCAGGATTGAGTCAGAGGCCAGCCTGGGCTATACAGCAAAGCCTTGCCTTGCCTTAAGAGGCTCTCAAGGCTGAAGACTCAGCCAGTGATGTGCTTGCTCCGCAATCATGAGGACCTGCATGTGGTTTGCACGCTGGTAGCCCAGGGCTGGGAAGGCACACAGGGCTCAGCGGCCAGCTGGCCAGCCGGCATCAAGGCAGGGTCTCCCTGTTAATTACTACACATGCTCAAATGTTAAATAAGAAAGTGTGCTGGATGCTTTAAGGCCGAGCTGCCTGCCAGTTGGCCATCAGTAGCCTGGGCCACGCCTCTAAGTCCCTGCCAGCTCTGCTCATCCAGTCCCCATGTCCCTCTGGCCCGGGGGGCCAGCACTGCAGCACTGTCACAGCCACTCACCCGCTGGCAGCGGAGTGGATTCTCCCTGGCCCTTCCCTGCACAGGGAACCAGACAGGTTCCCCAGCGGCTTCTCAGTGGGCTCCACAGGCCCCGGCCCAGGGCCCGAACACAGCAGGGCTAACGGAAGAAACCAAAGGTGAGCCTGGGCCAGCGGACACTCGTTATGCCTGGCGGCTCCCCAAGGGTAGCCTCATTGTGTGCCCAGGAAATGAGCTGCGGAGGGGATTTCTAAGGAGCGGCTCCCTGCCTGCACAGCCGTGACTATTACGGGCTGGGTTTGATTCACTACACTCTCTAGCACCTGCTGCTGCTGCTTAAGCATGTATTTAGGTGTCGGGAGACCAGGAGGAGGAGAAGGTGTTGGGAGAAGCAGGAGGACCAGGACTTCACCCACAGCCTGGCAAAGAGCAAACCATGGTGACCGGCTCCTGATGCCCATAACCACGAGGTCTGCCCTCCTCAGGGCTGGCACTGGCATGCACGTCTGGACAAGAATGCCTGGGGGCTCAGACACATGTTAGAGACCCCTGGACATGCCCGACAACCAGGTAGGATCTGTGACCCTTCTGTGAACCCTGAGGGTTCGAATGAACTGAAGGCCAGCCTCGGTAGGCAAGTGTAAGTTCCAGTCTCACACAAACCAGGATGGGGCTGGAGAGCTGGCTCAACAGTCGAGACTGCCTGCCGCTCCCGAGGAGACCGAGTGGCGCTCAGCACCCTTGTCGAGTGGCCCATGACACCTGTAGCTCCAGCTCCGTACAATAACAGACTCAACACCTTACAATAACAGGGCTAAAAAACAGGACGGGATAAAATTCAGTTTGGTAGAGAACCCTTTTTTTTCTGGTTAACATTTTTTATTGTAGTATTTCCTTTTAAAATTTGACCATGAAAAAACAAAACCAAAACAAAAATAAAAAACAAAACATGGAAAAACCGCACAATTTGTTTTAGTTACAGCTCAGAAATCCTTCTCTTCGTGGGAGATGTGTTCTTGGTTTCAGCAATAAGTGAAGGAAACAGTAGACATGTCGACTCGTGACGGCAGCACCGCAGTGTGTGTGGCCGCACAAGTCTGTGACCGCAGCGCTCGGGAGGTAGGATGGCTCAGAAGCCCAAGCTGGCCTTCAGTTACACACTGAGACTGAGGCTGGCCTACCTGACACTGTCTCAAAAATAAACCAAACAGCCAGTCTGAAGGACCTGTGCGCGACAGCCTTCTCAGAGCCTCCCACGGGAGCAACAGCACACACTCACCACTCCTGCTTAGCCTACAGCTTCTTGATTTGAGACCAGCAGGGACTGCCACCTTGTCTAAGATGTACTGTCATTGTGACGATTACAGCGAAGTAGTCATTTCAATTAGCCCCCAACCTGAGCCACACCTGCTCCAAGCTGTTTTTTTCTTAGACCCAGAAACATCAAAGTATGGTTTTGTCTGCAACAAACGGCTACCCAGGCCCTATGCAGTAGAAGACAGGTTTCCAAAGGGCCTGCCACAGTCACACAGCATCGGGAGTGGGTCCCGAGGAAGAAACAGTGGGTGGCTCCTCTCTCTCCAGAACGTAGCCGATGCAGACGGAGCACTGATGAGACATGAGGCCCCAAGTGGGTGTCAGGCAAGAATGGGCAGCAAAGTATTTTGGCATCCCCCTGCCTCAGTGTATCTGCTGTTCCAGTGGGAAAGAGACACAGTGAGAACACAGCAACACAGATAGACATGGAGAGGCACACCTGCAATCCCAGCGCATCGGAGGCAGCGCCGAGGGGAGAGGAGTTCAAGGCTAGCTTCAGATATAAGCAAATTCAAGGCCAGCCTGAGCTACATGAGCTTCAGTCTCAAACAAAATTCAACTCAAGAAAGCACAGTGACCCTGTGGAACATGGTAAGGGACAGGAGGGAGACCAGAGGGCAGCAAGGAGCCGTGGCTGTTTCTGGAGAGCAGGGCGGGCTGGGCTCTGGCAGGCTCGGGCCTTGTCCTGACATCTCTTTCATGGCCCATCGATCGCAGACCAAGCAAGGTCAGGTGAAGGCTGGGCATGGGAAGGAACCCGCACCCCGAGTTTAGCAGAATGAGTCTGCATAAGGGCAGGGTTCATCCAGGGACCACTAGGCTTCCTGGGGCTTGTGGTCTTAGGTAATTTTAAACAGTACCAGCTGCTAGTCAAGGCTCAACAGACCAGGCTGAACAAGAAGCCCCACGGCACTTGGGCGTCTGAAGCAGAGGACCCACGCCTGGCCTCACAAGCCGTCTTTAGAGTCCTGAGCCTTTCAGGAGTGGACAGCTGTCTGCCCCGGTCCCTGGCTCTGCAGCGCAGGCCCCCACGCTTCAGTGAGGACCTTGTGAGATCTAGGGCTCAGCTCTTCCTCACCTCTGCCCTCCCCCTCTGCACACACTACTGCTCCCTAAACAGCCCAGATCCGGCCTCCTCAGGCAGATGAGTATGCAGAATGCATGTCTGCAGCATCTGCTAGTCAGGGCTGGGGAAGTGGGCAGCCTGGTGACAACATAACACAGTGACAGAAACACAAGGGTTACCTCTCCAATGCCCCACCAAGGCCATGCATAATATGGGCAATGCCACCATTAGGCAAAGGGTCAGTCAGAGGCATTAAAGCTTAGGGGACACAGGACAAGACACGCCTGTCCTCTCAGCCCAAAAGGATCCAGCTGTGTCCCCATCTCCATAGCTGTCACCTTGCCCTAAGCAGCCGTGCCTCCTCCCGTGTGACCCACGTTGACACTAGTCTAAGGTCCCTTCTTACCATAGCTATCCAGGTCTGCTCATATCCCCAAGATCAGTTCCAACAACGCAGGAAACTCTAAGCAGTAAAGTCAGGCAAGCAAGCGGTGGGGATGTCTGGGCTCCCTTGAAGATGGCCAGGGGCTGATTTGATCCTTTATGCAGGTGTCCCCAGCTCAGAGATTCCCTTCATGGTCTTCTCCCCAACCCAACCCCAGACCCAGAGAACCTCAGGATTCCAGCAGAGTTTGGCAGCCCAGGAATCTGCTAGCCACCGGCACCCCAGTGTCCCCTGCACCTGCCGGTCAGGCCTCGGGTGTGCTGCTCCAGCTACTCAGGAGGCTTCAAATCAAGACTCAAAAGTTCAAGGCCCACCTGGAGTGTGATGGGTTTAAATGTGCAGTTGGTGGGCCGGGCTGTAGCCCAGCAGAGTGCTCACCTAGTTTGCATGAGTTCTGGGGTTCCATCCCCAACACCCCATAAATCAGGAAGGGATAACATACTTATAGCCCCCAGCCCCCAGCCCCTGGAAGGCAGGAAGATCAGGAGCTCAACAACATCCTCAGATCCACGTGGACAACAGCCTGAGCTAATAATTCCAAACAAGCAAGCACACCGGCTAGGGATGGAGGTCAGAGCACTGGCCTGCAGCACTGCCTGCAAGGCCTGCAGATCTGATGTCCTCTTCCGCCCTCTACAGGGACCAGGCACACACACGGGAACAGGGAAAACATTCATACAATTAAAAATATACAGACACAGCCGGGCGGTGGTGGCGCACGCCTTTAATCCCAGCACTTGGGAGGCAGAGGCAGGCGGATTTCTGAGTTCGAGGCCAGCCTGGTCTACAAAGTGAGTTCCAGGACAGCCCGAACTACACAGAGAAACCCTGTCTCGAAAACACACACACACACACACACACACACACACACAAAAAAAAAATATATATATATATATATATACACAGACACTTCCAAAATAAATAAAACAACAGAAAAGTGGCGTATGGTGGCTCACCAGCACTGCCACCCTAGCACTGAGGCCCAAGGGAACTAGAGGCTAGCCTGGGCACCAGGCGCTGCAGTATGTGGCCCGCCCCAACTGG
Source organism: Apodemus agrarius (assembly GCA_964023405.1). NCBI lineage: Eukaryota > Metazoa > Chordata > Mammalia > Rodentia > Muridae > Apodemus > Apodemus agrarius. Next base: position 21,697,432 of record OZ030012.1, on the reverse strand, counting down.
TCCTCTAGTTGTCTCCACTCTGCAGGTAGGGCGCCACAAAGGGAGGCCGGGACGGGAACCTGGGAAGCTGCCTCCCTCCCTGCTCATCCACGCAGGCTCCCCAGGGTGGCCGGGGACCAGCGGCGGCAGCAGCAGTGACAGCTGGTGTCCCGGAAAAAGGTGCACAAACAAGCCACGCAGCGGTGGTGGCGCATGGCTTTAACGCCAGCACTTGCAGGCAGAGGTAGGTGGATCTCTATGAGTTCGAGGCCAGCCTGGTCTACAGAGTGAGGCTGTCTATAGGACAGCCAGGGCTACACAGAGAAACCCTGTGGTTAAGAGTGTTTGCTGTCCTTCCAGAGTGTGTGTTCCCGGCCAGGCTGTGGTGGCGCACGCCTGTAATCCCAGCACTCTGGGAGGCAGAGGCCAGCCTGGTCTACAGAGTGAGTTCCAGGACAGCCAGGGCTACACAGAGAAATCCTGTCTCGAAACACCCCCCCACACCCCCAAAAAAATGCCAAAAAGAAAAAGTGCAAAATAGGGCTTTCTGAGCTGAGGTGGAAGCCCTGACGGCAGTGAGACACTCACGGGAAGAGGCGTCAAGGGCCTACCCAGCAGCGCTCACTGGACCCACCAGACGCAGCAGCCCTTCCTGTGGGCTGTCATAAGGCAAAACCCGCAAAGGGGCACGCCAAACCACCACCTCTCACTGGAGCCTCTCGTCCATGCCAAACTGGCAGAATCAGGGTGAAAAAACCCTGCAGGGCCTTGGAACGTCAGGCCACATTGAATTGGCTGAGGATCCCAGGCCAGTGGCCCCCTAAAATGCAGGTGACCTGGCTGTGCCTCCAGTGTCCCAACTGTAAATTCAGTAACAGGACACATTGGGGACAATTGGCAGCATGGGAATCGGGGCTGGGCCTCAAGGCCAGCACGGAAAGCACAAGGCAACAGTTCCGCCTTTCAGGCAAGACTTCTCAAAAAAAAAAAAAAAAAAAAAATCAGAAAGTACCGGTGGGCACAGGGAGCCTGGTCCTGCTGGGGACTCGGCTGCACCAGGGTGACCTCCAAGCTGCTTCCCTGCACACGTGAGACCTGCATTCAGTCCCAGACAACCCAGGAGCTCGGATTTCTCCTTAGGCCCCTAAATCCTCATGGTTCCAAGTCCCCAACTAAACCCTGAGGCAGGGTCTTCCGTAGCCCAGGATGGTCCAGGACTCTCTCTGCATCACAGGATGACGTGAGCTTCGTTGGAGTCCTCAGCTGGGCCCACAGGCGTGCCTCCACAGCAGGCCCACACTCTGGCGGCTTGGAAGCAGGGAGCTGTCCATGAGCTAGGCTACCTCTGCGTCTTATTTTATTATTATATTTTTTTTACTTTGTCTTGGTTTTTGCTTTTGAAATCTCTATTTCTCATACCTGTTTTGGAAAAGATGAGCTGCAGAATGAGAGGCCTCCGGGTGACAATTCCTGATCCTCGCGGAAGGAAGTCCCTGGGAGAAGAGAAAGCAGCACAAGTGACTCACAGTCCTGCTAAGAGGCAGGAAGTGTGACCACAGGCAGCAAGCGACTGTCTCCTGCTGACACAGCGGGACCCTGGGGGGGGGGACGAGGCAGGACCCTGGGGGGGGGGGGACGAGGCAGGACGGGGGGTGGGGGGGGGCCGGGGGGGCAATCTTTGGCCCTAGGGTTTTAAGGGGACCTGAACTAAGCAGAAGACACAGAGCTGTGCACAGGAATGTTCTGGAGCCCCTGCGCGTGCACTAGGCCCTGCTTGTACTGTAGTTCAGACAATCTTGTCCACGGCAAGAGAGCCACAGGAGAGACTGGGGGAGGACCAGGCTCAAGGCCAGCCAACCAAACACCACCAGTCACCCCCATACCCTGAAAGCTGAGGCCAGCCACACAGGACCACAGAGCACAGGCCCTCAAAATAACACAAGGGCTGGGTGTGGCTCAGTTGGTAGAGGGCTTGCCTAGCAGACACGAGGCACTGGGCTGGATTCCCAGCACTGAAGAAAATGGCCATGGTGGCTAATGCCTGTACCAGTAAATGGAGAGGCCCATTTACTGGTACAGGCTGAGTTAGGTCACCATCAGCATTGTTCCGGGGTCACCCTAATTAGGTGCAAAACTGAGTATAGCTGCTGGGCGTGGTGGCGCACGCCTTTAATCTCAGCACTCAGAGGCAGAGGCAGGCAGATCTCTGAGTTCAAGGCCAGCAGGGAGTACAAAGTGAGTTCTAGGATAGCCAGGGCTACAGAGAAACCTTGTCTTGGAAAAACAAAAACAAAAACAACCCCCAAAAAACAGACAGAGAGGGGAGGGGAAAGGAGGGAAAGGAGGGGAGGGGAGGAGAGGGAAGAGTATGGCTGTCGTGGAGACACCACGTACGTCTTCTCAGGCACGTGGCCCAGGCTACAAGCTAGCACATAGACAGACTTGAACCTGAACAGGCAAAGCTGATCTGTGACAGGAATCAGGGCAAAGGCTTTTCCTTGGAAGAACAGGCAGGAACACACATGATGGAACTTTCTTGGGGGGCAAAAGTCAGCCTCAATGCTGACCTCTACAGTGACGAGCAGGTTTGCTTTTTCTTTTTTTAAGTTATGAGAACAATCAGGGTGTGTGTTTAAGATGCATACTTAACTGTACATCTCTCAAGAAGGGTCACTAGCAGGGCACGGGAGTCAGGAAGATCAAAAAGTTCATGATCTCAGCTGTGTAGAGAGCTCAAGGCTAGCCTGGGCTACATGAGATCATCTGCAAGAACAACACAACTCGGATCTAAAGAATTTGCAGGTGTACAGGGTGGCAGCACACTTGCAGAGTGTGTGAAGCCCCGGGTTCAGGACGTCACACGGCACAAACAGAACTCGGATTGAGTGGCTTCCCGAGGCACGTGTGAGAATCTCAGGGGGAGGAGGGAACTCAGAAACAGGAGACTTAGAATGTCAAGGTTGTCCTTGGCTACAACATAGGTGCCAGGTCAGCCTGGGCTACAGCTCACAGCACAGCACGGGCAGCTAATGGCACCATCCCCAGCGCTGCAGCAGAAGGAATGGAAGACAGGAAGTCCAGGGCCAGCAAGGCCGATGACTGCGCCCAGGACGGACATGGCAGAGAGCGAGCCAGCCCACAAGTGTCCTCTGACCGCCACACATGCACCAAGACATGCACAGGAGCACAAACACATGCATATGTGCACACACACATAAATACAAGGGGCAACCCGTCCAATAAAAGCTTTACAGCTGGGGGGGACCTGAAGGGGGAGTCAATACATCCTGAAGCTTCTGCAGCCAGAAATATAAAAGAAAATAAAAGAGTCTTTTATCTTCTCAAAGGACTTCCTCCAGGGTGGGCCAAGATGTTTTGATCTTAAAGAAAACACAAATACAATAGAGCCCAGGAGCTGGGCACCGTAGGGAGGAGTCACACTGGTCCTCACCATTAACGGCTATTGTAAATTTGTTAAAATAACTAAGGTCCATGTGTTCAAGGTTATACCTGGCTACACAGTGAGTTATGGACCGGCCTGAGTCCTAAACCACATCAATTACTAACTCAGTCAAGGGCTCCGAAGGCGGAGCGGGGCAGTCGCAGTGTGACCAGTGAGGAGCAGAGCGCAGTGTGGATGTAACAGCCCAAGACCCCGCCCACCAGACCAGACGGCTCCAGGCGGGATCTCCCACCGCTGCAGTGCACCAGCAATGGCGGCAACCTCAGCTGAACCCAAGAGGTCCTTCTGAAGACTTCGACCACCAGGTCCCAGAATCTCAGCTTCTAGTCTATGATGCGGCCTCTGGGCAGAGTGTGTGTGTGTGTGTGTGTGTGTGTGTGTGTGTGAGTGAATCTGCCCCTGCATCCCCACCCTCCTCCAGGACCAGTATCCACAGTGCTGCAGTGACTTTACATTCAGTCACTGAGATGATGACCACCCTGAGGACAATGGTGATGCCTCAGACATCACCAGCTGCTGTTCCAGACAAGGGACATAGAGAGCTTCAGTGGTGACTGCTGTGATGCCCAGAACAAGCCCCAGTTCTCACAAGGAAAGGCTGAGGCCTTGGTGGCCAGTAGGGAGGGAAGGCAACAGAGGCAGCAGAAGCTGAGTAGGAGACCAGTCACGTCGCAGGGCAGACTGCGAGCCGGCCATACATGTCTCAGGGGTGCACAAAGGGCTGGCTAAGAGGACTTCCATAGCTGGGCGGTGGTGGTGCACGCCTGTAATCCCAGCACTTGGGTGGCAGAGGCAGGCGGGTTTCTGAGTTCAAGGCTAGCCTGGTCTACAAAGTGAGTTCCAGGACAGCCAGGGCTATACAGAGAAACCCTGTCTTGAAAAAAACAAATCCAAAAAACCAAAAACAACAACAACAACAACAACAACAACAACAAAAAGAAGACTTCCATGGGCCAGTGAAGTGGCTAAGGGGGTAAAGGCGTCTGTGGCCAGACTTGAAGACCTAAGTTTCACATAAAAGGACGGAATTCTGGGAAGTCGTCCCTTAGCCTCCTTCGAATCCATGCCAAGAAGATCCTACCCTCCCCCACACACATTAAAAATAGATAGATATCTAGATAAGTCAGGTAAAATAAAAACCTAACATTTTTTTCTGTTTTAAAAAAATGGGTGTCTGATCCAGGTGGTGGTGGCGCATGCCTTTAATCCCAGCAACGGGGAGGCATTTCGATCTCTTTGAAGACCAGCCTGGTCTACAAAGTTTCAGGACAGTCAGAGCTATAGCAAGACCCTGTCTCAAATATCTATATCTACCTATATCTATATTTGAGATGGTATATATATGAGAGGCTGAGGCAGGAGGATTGCTGAGTTCGAGGCCAGCCTGGTCTAGAGTAAGTTCCAGGACAGCTAGGGCTACACAGAGAAATCCTATCTTAAAAAACAAAACAAAATCTTTTTAAAAAATGGTTGTGTGTTTGTGTGTGTGTGTGTGTGTGTGTGTGTGTGTGTGTGTGTATGTAGTTGAAACAATAGCTCGTCATTTAAGAGCATTAGTTGTTCTTCCAGAGGGTACCAGCCACCTCTAACTTAGGGAATCCAACATCTTCTGATCTCAAGCACCAGGTATGGTACATAAACACACATGCAGGCGAAACACTTATACACATACAATAAACCCTTTTTCTTTTTTGAGTATTTCCGGGGCAGTGCAGCAGAGCACACTGTGGCTTCCCAGGCAGCTCCTACAAATGCCAACTGTCCTGGCTGGCACAGAGATGGCCTCCAGCTTCATCCCGCCCTCCCTTCCCCAGTCCACCTGCCTCCACAGGCTGGAGTACTCTTCGCTGTCGCTAGGACATCTCCGTGTGTGCTGGGCGCCCTGACACTCTCGCCCCACCCCGCCAGCTCTGTGCTGTGACTTGGGTCTGCATCCCTTGCTCTCAGGTCTGCGCTCCCGCTGTGGGGTGGCAGCAAACATGTGGGGGACGGGGAGACATCCACGCTCCATATGTAGCACATGACCAGGTCCCCAGGCCAGGGTCCACCCCTCTGTGTCTCCAGGCCTGGTACAGGGATAGCACACAGTAGGTGGTCATCATATCTCAGCCCCACACAGAGCTGCCTCCTTCTGTCTCCTTCCTTTCATCTTTTGGCAAAGTAACTCATGCAGCCCAGGCTGGCTTCAAACTACACGACAGCAGATGGTCTACAACTCCTAACCTTCCTGTTTCTACTTCCCAAGTGCTAGGACTACATGTTTATGTAGTGCTGATTGGTGGCTTTACATGAATGTTAGGCCAGTATGTTAATAAGTCACACACACACACACATACACACACACACACACACACACTCTCATTCATTCATATTCTCCCTCCCTCCCTCCCCCTCCCCCCTCCCCTAAACACAGTTATCCAGAAAGCTCTTCTACAAAGGTCTTGTGTCCACTCACAGCTGGACCAATACAGTCCAGGTCTCTAGACTATCTAGTGGCTCTCTGAGCCCTTGACCTCCGCAGGGGTTTCTGCCGCCTCCCTTCCCCAGGGGAATGCCCACCTAGTAACCGTCAGAGGCCGTGCTGTGAACCCATCCTTCTTCCCCACTCCTGCCAGACAGAAAGGAGGAAGCTGGTCCTGTAACGGACCCGGGCTCTGGCGTTTGGTCACCAGCAGCCTGAAGAGCGCCTTACAGTGTTGGCGCTCGGATCCAAGGCCTGCTGGAGACAGAGGCACGTGGGCTTCAGGACATCCCCGTCCAGTCCACAGGACTAGTGACGGGGACCATTGTAAACAGCTTCTCCTCCTCAGAGCCTACAGGACCCTAAGCTTTAGGGCCCCTTGGAAGATGAAATGGGGGGGGGGCGACAGGGAAGAGAGCGCACTGGCTGGTCCAAGGGCGGGGCCTGTTTACCTTTTTCTGTACAGAGTGGAGCAGGTGGGGACAGCTATGTGACCGACCCCCGGAGGCGGGTCATCCAGGCCTCCAGGGAGGGAAACCAAGCAGAAGCAGGGAAGGCTGGGTCAGTCAGCTGCATCACTGAGAAGCCCGGCAGGATGTAGGTGAAGGCCCTGGGTGGAGACCCCTTCCCTCTCCATAAGTCACAGCCAGAAGCTATGAGGTTAGAGGTCATGCACATAAGCTCCGCCTTCCAACTCTGGCCTCTGGTGATGGTGGGGGTGTCTCTTCTCGAGTGACTGGGCGGAGCCTTCCTGCTGCTCTGCACAACCTGCTCCTATCAACCCCATCCCTCCTGCCCACACAGACTCCATTTCCCCCATCACAGGCCAAATCTGACTGAGGATTCCCACTTAGGCTGCTCCCTCCCTCTCTGTCCCTAGACCACACTTCCATCCCAGCGGCAGTCATACCACGGCAGGACCAAGCCTGCTCTCTCCCCACTCCCCTCTTCTACTGACCCAGAATCGGGAACACACAGGCACTAACTACCTCAGGGTGGGACGGAGGACTGACTGCCACCTCACAGACAAGGACACGGATGCTCAGGTGGCGGTGGGGGTGACCTGGCACCTGCTTGGCCACGTGAGCGCAGGTCTGGAGCTGCTTGTCACTCAGCTTCCGCCCAGCAGTCCCTCCCTAGCCAGGAATCCAGCAGGACCCAGATCAGTCCCGCCCTTGGCACTCAGGCCCAGTGCCACCTGCTGTGGTCACATCTGAGGGCCAGCTTGGGCGGGAGCAAGAGCAGGAAATAGCTAGAGTCACTTGGTCCCGGATCTCCTCAGGACCAGATGTAATCCAGAACTTGGATTTCTTCTAGAACCTTCCTGGGCAATCTGGTGAGTTGGGCCTCAGCTTCCTTGTTGGTTGAACAGTACAATGACACCTGCCCCAAAGGGAAGTTAGGATTACAAAGTTCTTGCCATAGTATCCCAACATACAGCATTCTCGGATAGGTCATTAAAGTGTCCCCCAGACAACCTTCAGGAAGGACCCAGGTGTAGATCCCCAGTACCCACACAGAGCCAAGCAGTGATGTCCATCTCCCACACTTGGAGATGGACAAAGATTCCTGGGGTTTATGGGGCTTACCAGCCAGCCAGCCTAGCCCAAAGCGATGAACTCCAGGCTCAGTAAAAGACCCTAGTCTAGGCGGAGCCTGAGGGACAAGATGGCGCCGTCCGTGGTACTGCACGGTTTCGCGGCTGCTGGTCCCCGCCCGGCTGCGAGCTGCTCTTCAGCACAGTCAAAGTTCTACGTCCGGGAGCCAGTCAATGCCAAACCTAACTGGGTGACAGTTGGGCTGTCCTTGGGCGCCTCGGTCTTCATGTGGCTTTATTTCATCCGACCACACAATGAAGATGTTTTGGAGTATAAAAGAAGAAATGGATTGGAATAAACTTTGGAAGTAATACAGTCTGCCCCATGTGATGATCATAGTTATTATTCTGGTTCATGCAGAGTTGCAGAAATGAGAAAAAAGTTACATGCAAATATCTATCAGTCAAGTCAACACATTCATCAAAATGTTAAAGAAATAAAAATACTGTGCCCTTCATATGTTTAAAAAAAAAAAAAAAAAGACCCTAGTCTAAAATCCTATGGTAGACGATACAGCAAGAGAACCCTATCATCAATTTCTGGCATGCACACCCATACCCGTGACAGCGTTCATCCTACACAACCAAAGTAACCTTGAAGCACCGGTGATCACTCCTCCGCTTGTAACTTTCAGGGGCTCCCACATGCCCCCCAGGGGCCTCGGAGGCCTTGGCATTCCTCACCAATCAGCCCCCACTCCCCTACCTATTCCCTGGAGCTGGGCTGATAGGAGGAGGAGCTGGGGTGTTCCTGCCTCAGGGCCTTTGTGTATCCTCACAGTGACCTTTCCATGACAACCCTGGCTTCCGGTGTATACCGAGGGCTCAGCTCAGTGGCCCCTTCCTCAGAGAGCTCTCGTTGCTTCCTGAGCCGACACCCACCCTGCCCTGCCTACTTTCTTTTTCCTCATGTTCTTAGGTGATCAGCTACAGCTGGAGCACCTCCAGAGCAGACAGGAGATGGGGTCACTCTCCCCGGAGCCCTGCTCCCCAGCACACAGATACAGAACACAGACCCCAGTCAAAGACTAGTCACGGCATACATGAGGTAACAAGACAGATAGCAAGATGTTCAGGAGAAAGCCACCAATGACCTGCATGTTCACCCAGCAGGAGAGGCTTGGGCAACTGGTCTGAGAAGGAGCCCAGGACCAGGGGCCCTCCAGAGTGTGGGGCACAGAGTAGCCTCTGTGGAGGAAGTCCCCTCCATATCTGGAAAATTTGTGTGTTTGATGGCTTGTTTTTTTATCTTGAGGTAGGATCTCCCGCAGCCCAGGCTTTGAAGCCTCTCTGAAGCTGAGTAAGACCCTGAACTCCTGATCCCCAGCCTCTGTAAGTGCCGGGATCACGGGTGCTGGCTGGCTGGCAGATGGAGCCCAGAGATTTGTGCGTGCCAGGTAAGCATGCCAACCACTAAGCCCAGCCCGGGGCGGGGTGCATCTGCTTGCATCTTTCTGCAGAGACAGCTGGTGGGTGGACTCAAGAGAGCAGAGCGTCTGCCTCCTGGGGTGTGGTGGCCCTCATGTGATCGCACCACTCACTGGTGGCAGATAGATCTGGAGTTCAAGGCTATCCTCAGTTACACAGTAAGCCCAAAGCCAGCCTGGGCTCCACAAAACCCTGCCTTAAAATATGAGGAAACTGAGTGGTTGTATATGTCTGAAATTTCTTGGCACTCAGGAGGCAGGGTTACTGTCAAAGACCAGCCTGGGCTCTATGAGACTTTATCTCAAACAGAACAAAAGTTATGTTTCAGTCTCCAAGGCGATGTGAATTCCCGGTTTTTGCAGTTCAATTTATAACTTTATAACAGGCAAATATCTGGCCTGTCACCATCCAGTTGTGTGACTAGATGAAAGCACTTTCATGAATGACAGGAAGCGGTTTGATCTGTGGAGCCCCGGGTCCCACCCGGCCCTTCCAGGGCCCTGGATGTCTCAGATGGACCTGCTAGTGGAAGAGGTGTGCCCATGGCTAGCCCTGCCCCACGCTGGTTCCGTGATGGGCTGTGTAAGGGAGGAATTGAGAGCGACCCCGGTTTCTGGTAGCTTCTGTGTGTTAGATGGCTGGCTGACAGGGATTGCCAGCTCTGTGGGTCCCCCCGTTCCCAGAGGGAAGGAAAGACAGTCAGCCTCTAGGGCACCAGAACATCCCACAGCCGTTCACCTCGCAGGCCGCCCCTCTGACTGCCGCCGTGACCCACACGCTGCCTCTGGAGCTTTCTCCTTCACCAGCAGTCACGTGTCCTTCCTGCCTCCCAGTTCTGAAGCACCCTGTCAGCTCCACAAGGACAGGGAGACTGCCTGCTGGTTATCCATGTCCCAGGACTGCCTGGCACTCAGTGGGCAGTGTGCTTGCCTGAGTCCCGTCACCAGAGCATTATAAAATAAACATGGCAGCACATGCATTTCATCCAGCACTCAGACGGACACAAGAAGATCAGGAGTCATCCTTGGCTACAAACTGAGTTTGAGGCCAGCCTAGGCTACATGAACCCACTCCAAAGAAAAACACGTACTAATATATGGCCCGTGCAGGGCACACACATCTCACAGGAGCTGGGCTGACTGCAGACAAGGGACTCTTGCTGTACTCCCAAGAGGCTTTTTCTGTCCCCATTTTGTCTTCTGGCTGTTCAGTCTCCAAATGTAGCTCTAGCTGACCTGAACTCTTAACCCCCCTGACTTGGTATCCTGTACTAGAACCATATGCTCTCTCTACTCATATCTGGTAGTACGGAAACTGAAGCTTCAGGGGTAAAGGAACTCAGACCCAAGGCACAGGTAAACACAGCACTGAGCACCGAGGCCCCACCCGAGCTGCTGTGACCCTGCCCTCGGCATTCGAGCACTGTCTGCTCATCGCCCGCACATCTGGGAGCCAGGGTAAAAAGAAACCAGTGGCCGGGTGTGATGGCGCACGCCTGTAATCCCAGCACTTGGGAGGCAGAGGCAGGCGGATTTCTGAGTTTTAGGCCAGCCTGGTCTACAGAGTGAGTTCCAGGACAGCCAGGACTACACAGAGAAACCCTGTCTCGAAAAAAAAAAAAAAAGAAAAAGAAAAAGAAAAGAAAAAGAAACCAGTGAACGCTGAACACAGGAAGGCCATCGCGGTCTCCTCCTGGCACCAATTAAGAATGTGGGTGGCCACGGGTAGAGTACGCAGCCTGACAGTTCAGTCACAGGCTCTCCATGTGTGACCAGCACAAGGACATCACTGTCCCAGTGTCTCCATCTGCAAATAGGGTCCTAACACTTGGCCATGCTGATACACCTGCAGTAGCCGCACAGGAAGCTAGGTGTCTGCCACATGCAGGGTGCTGTCACAAGGGGAGCGTGGGGGGGTGAACCCCAGGAACTACAAGCACAGCACTCCTCCTTGGCACCCCTGTGAGGACATGAGCACCACCTCTCCGGTCAGGTGACCCAACGCCACCTTAAATCCTCTTCCTCCTCAACAGTCACCTGCTTCCTTCAGCTCCCTCAGCACACACGCCTGGTGACCTCAGGCACTGTCAGAAGAATGGCAGCTAGAGACAACCTTCCTCTAGTCCAGGGAAGACTAGAGACAGTGGGCGGGGCAAAGTCAAGGAGTACCACTCCATGTGTCAAAGAATCAGGTCATTTGATAGGTGTGAATGCCAACACCCCGCTTTTCTTTCCTTTGCGTGTGTAATGTGAATGTGCATGCGTTTGTGAGGGCAAGCGCACGTGTGGACACGAGCCTGAGGACTCGGTGACGTCAGGGCCCTCCTCCACTGCCCTTCACCTTACTCATAAAGACAGAGCCTATGGGCCTGCTGTCTGACCAGTCGGCTTCCCTCCTAACGAGGCAGCTGCTACACCTGCCAGCTATTCATGTTTGTTCTGACCCAAGACTGGCCCTCCCGCTTGCATGGCCAGTAAGAACCCTTTCAGGAATTGCACGAATGGCCAGGAGGGGTAACACATACCTAGGAGCCCTGTGCCCCAGAGGAATATGGTAAAAATATTAGAAGTTCCAGACCAGCCTAGGTTATATATAGAGACAACCTGACCAAAAAAAAAAAAAAAAAAAGACGGGTGGGAGTGAGCCCGAGAGAGCTCAGCAGTTAAGAGGACCCAGGTTTGACTGACAGCACCCACAGCTGTAACTCTAGTTCCAAGGGACCCAGCACACTCTGTTGGTTTCTCAGGCAGACATGCATGTGGCCCGCATACATATATGCAGGCAAAACCTCATACACATAAAATTTTAAAATCCTGTTTTGGTGGGATCGGGGTTCAAGACAGGGTTTCTCTGTGTAGACCTGGCTGTCGTGGAACTCTCTCCGTAGACAAGGCTGTCCTCAAACTCATAGATCCGCCTGCCTCTGCCTCCCCAGTGCTGGATTAAAGGCGTGCGCCACCACTGCCTGGCTTAACCAATCTTTTTTTTTTTTTTTTTTTTTTTTTTGTCCTTTAAAGAAACAAATAAGGTTGTGTAGGTTGGCACAGGCCTTTATCACAGGACTCAAAAAAGAGAGGCAGGTGGATCTCTGTGAGTTCAAGGCCAGTGGCTAACATGGTAATTCCAGGCCAGCCAGAGGGAAGCAGTGAGACCCTGTCTATCCCCCACCCCCAACCCCTGCCAACAAAGAGGACACATGAGCAGAGACCTCAAGAGAATCAGAGGGAATGGCACCCGAAGCAACAGGCGGAAAGGAAGGCCACGCCCAAACCCTGGAGCAGCAGTGGCCATGTTCTGGGCTCGGTGTGCTTTCCCTCCTTTCCCTTCAAGACGGGTTAGAACTCAGGGCCTCTCTCACACTGCACTGGGCCTCGCCACTCAGCCACCCTCCCGACCCCCACGGGCACACCAGCATTCCCCGAAAGAGACTGCAGGTCAGCCGCGGCCGAGACCAGCGAGGGCTCGAGGGACAGGAAGCATGCTCCCCACCTTCCGCAGAAAGCTAAGGAGGAACTGAAGACAGAGGGGGACCGGGGAAATGCCAACAAGTGTGGCCGTGGGCAGCAGTGCTGTGCCTGATGTCTAGAGACAGATTAAAAGCAAACAGACCAAAGCCTCAAAGCCTGGGGTTCCAAAGGTAAAATGCTCCCCTAGGATACAGGAAGCCCTGGGTCCCATCCCCCACCCCACATAAGCCAGGCATGGCAGTGCACACCTGTCATGCCAGCCCTGAGGAGTAGAGGTAGGGGACACAGGGGCTCAAGGTCACTGCCTAGACACTGAAGTTGAGGTTAACTTGGTTTTTTGTTGTTAAAAAAGGGGGGGGGGAGCTCAGGGCGCAGAGGGGAGAGGAAAGAACCAAGATTTCCCAAAGAAAAAAGACTCACATTGCTAAGATTTGGAATAAATGTAGTAGTATCACAACCGCCCAAATGAAATAAAAAGGAAGACAGGCCATCAAAATGGCTCAACGGGTAAAGAAGCTCGCTGTGCAAGCCAGAGACCCGAGTGTGACGCAGAAGCAATGTGAAGATGAGAACTGATGCCAATCACCTCTGTTCTCCGTATACACACACTCCTACACGTACCACACACACTCACACATACACACATACCACACACACTCACACACACTCCTACACATACCATACACACACACAGATACACACACTCTTATATACACACATAGGTGCCACACTCACACTAACACACACACATTGAATGAATGAACTAATATTTGCAGGCATTTGTTTGTTTTTGAGACAGGGCCTCACTCTGTAGCCGGAACCCACTATGTAGACCAGGTTCATCTTGAACTCAGAGATCCACCTGTCTCTGATTCCGTCACGCCCGGCAGATACGTGTATTTTTATTTTATGTGCATGAGAGTTTGCTGCCCGTGTGAACGTGCACCATATGTATACAGTGCCCTCAGAGGCCAATGAGGTCAGATCCCCAGTTACAGAGTTACAGAGGGTGGTGAGCTCCCGACCGGTGGAGGGAGGAGAACCAGGTCCTCGGCAAGAATGAGTTCCAGCAACCACCTCTCCAGTCTAAAAACTATTACCTTAGAGAGACTAACAGGGCAGCATGGGAGAAACTGAAAACCCTGGAGGAAAAAACTACAAAGAAACCAAATGGCTGAACGTGTCGAAGTCTCTGGAGACGGAAAGGGAATAAAGGGCCTGAATCGGTGTTCAAAGGCTTCCCCCCAAAAAGTCCAGAGCCAACAACTTCATGGTGAATTCTAAGAAACACTGAAAAGAGAAGGAACATCAGTTCTGCAGACTTTTCCGCAGACTGGACTGGAGGGAACACTTCTGAGCTCACTCTGCAAGGCCAGCATTCTGCACGCTCCTCAGGCAGTCAGACGGACGCACGCGTCAGACAGTCCCCTCCTCCTGGAAGCTGTGAGGGTAAAAGGAGTTTGGTGCCAGATGCGGGACGGCGAGGCCCCGGGCACATCGCAGGCTATGGCCGCTGCCCTGGGCCCAGCAGAGCTAAGTGGTCAGACCCACCTCTGAAGACAGCACACTCACGGAAAGCTCTTGCCTGCTGACCAGTGGCAAGTGCTAGAGGTGCTGAGAAAGAAAGCCACCAGTGGTCCTTCCTGGCTGTGCCCACAAGCTACCATAACAACCGCAAAGATATGTCCATTGGTACAGCAAGGAATCAGGATTACCACTGGGGTACACTAACCACAGGAGGGCCACTCTACGGGAAGGAACTCAAAGCCGGTTCTGTGAGGCTGGCCGGAAGCCAGTAGCTAGATAGCTCCAGGATTTGGGGGAAGAACTTACTACATGGGTTTTTTTTGGGGGGGGAGAGGGGTGGGTTTGTTTGTTTAAGCAGGGTCTCTCTATGTAGTCCTGAACTGGAATTGTAGATGGGGGGGGGGATGAGCTCAGAGATCTTGTGTCTGTCTCTGATGCTGGGACTAAGGGCATGTTCCACCATGCCCAGCTGAACCTGCTACTGTTGTACCTGACAGACTGGGTTCAAGTGCTGGAGTTTATAACTGATTCAGGCTGCTCTCAGCCTCTCTCAGAAAAGCCTCTGCAGTGAGCAGCTCTTCCTGTGGACATGAACAGCTTATCAACATGGAGGAGGGACTGCAGGGGGCTCGCAGGAACAGATCTGAACAGGACAGCTCTGTGCCTGCAAAGTTCAAGAGACATTTGGATTCACGAGCAGAATGATGTTAAGAAGCCAAGCATAAGCCTGGCGGTGGTGGTGCACGCCTTTAAACCCAGAGGAAAGTGGATTTCTGAGTTCGAGGCCTGCCTGGTCTACAAAGTAAGTTCAGGACAGCCAGGGCTACACAGAAAAACCCTGTCACAAAAAAAAAAAAAAAAAAAAAAAAAAAAAAAAAAAAAGCTAGGCATAGCCTCTAATCCCAGCAAGCAGAGGCGGCAGGAGGATCCTTGTGAGGCCTATACAGGGAGTGTTAGAACAGCCAAATCTACATAGAGACACTGTGTATAAAAACAAAAACAACAAAAACAACAACAACAAAAAACAAGCCATGTGTTGTGGTGCATGTCTTTAATCTGATCTATAGAGCAAGTTCCAGGACAGGCAAGAGTACACAAAGAATTCTTGTTTTTAGCCGGGCGGTGGTGGCGCACGCCTGTAATCCCAGCACTCTGGGAGGCAGAGGCAGGCGGATTTCTGAGTTCGAGGCCAGCCTGGTCTACAGAGTGACTTCACAGAGAAACCCTGTCTCGAAAAACCACACACACACACACACACACACACACACACACACAAATTCTTGTTTTTGAAAAACTAAAATAGGGGTGGAGAGATGGCTCAGAGGCACCAGCTGTTCTTCCAAAGGTCCCGAGTTCAAATCCCAGAAACCACATGGTAGTTCACAACCATCCGTAATGAGATCTGACGCCCTCTTCTGGTGTGTGTAAAGACAGCTACAGTGTACTTACATATAATAAATAAATAAATCTTTTTCAAAAAAAGAAAGAGCCAGGCATGGCGGCGCATGCCTATAATCCCAGCACTTGGGAGGCAGAGGCAGGCGGATTTCCGAGTTCGAGGCCAGCCTGGTCTACAGAGTGAGTTCCAGGACAGCCAGGGCTACACAGAGAAACCCTGTCTTAAAAAAAAACAAAAAAACCCCAAACCAACCAAAACAAATAAACAAACAAAAAAATGATGAAAATAAACAAAGAAAGAAAAACTAAGATAAATAGCAAATAAAATAAAGATTTTACGAACCGGCAGACATGGAGGAGTGCTGAGAAACTGTCTTCTGGACAGGGCGCACCCATAGCCACATTGCTGAGCCAGCCCACCAACATTTCAGTATGCTGGGGGGGGGGGGCTCGTGAGGCTCCTCCCCTCACCGAGGAGTGGGGTTCTGGGAGGCAGTGTCGTGGGCAGTAAGTAACACAGACACATAAACACGCACGCACACACGCGCGCACACACAGGCACACTCGCACACACACAAGACATACACGTGCGCCTTTGCAAGCAACCCTAACTAAATCAGAGGGAGGAGGGGCGAAGGGGAGATGACAGAGACTGCCTCAGCTAATTTCCTCTCTCTCTCTCTCTCTTTTTTTTTTCCTGAAACGGGGTCTGTCTTCATACTCTGGCTATCCTGTAACTCATTATGTAGATCTGCCAGCCTCGACCTCTGCAGTGGGGGTGGTATTACGGGCATGCACCACCATACCCAGCTTGTCCCTACTTTCTACCGCCATGACAAAACACCGTAAGAATGGCAGCTTATAAAAGCAAGCGTGTGAGCTGGGCTCACGGTAGCAGGGAGTGAGTCGGGAGACGACCGCCATGGGGGGGCCTGGGCGCGAACAGCGTCCACAGCACTGCAGCAGGACGTCTGCTATAGGCTGGGGACACACACCTGATGTGCAAGCAGGAGGAGAGTGAGGACTAACTGGGAACCGTGCAAGCTTCTGAAACCTCAAAACCCACCCCAGAGTGTTTGGAGCAAGAGGATAGATTATGTGTAGTTAGTGTAACAACAGTCAGTGTTCTTAACCATCTCACTAGCCCCCAAAGTTATATTTTTATTAAGCTGAGGGTCACCACACAAGGTTCTAAATTCCTATGTTCTAAGCCTATCTCCCTAAGGCAGCTCACCTGTGCAAAATATCTTCCTTAGCTGTGGCTCAGGTCTAATCCAACAGAAATCTGATTCAAGAGTCAGGGTACTGGGGGAGTACTGGGGGAGTACTCCAGCCACACACATGACAGATCAAGGTGTCATCTCTCCGGAGCGCAGAGCCGAGCCTTGCTCTTGGTCTCTCTCATACGCTGTACAGTGGGCGCCTCGGGGTTCTAGGACCGTGCCTGGTTATCCTGAGTGAGTGACGTCACTGGATTCTGGTTATCAGGTGCAGCCTTGGGGGTAGTGGCAACCTGACTGAGCTATTTTTACCTGTCTAAAAGGCGTTTTTACTACGCTCATTACCTCTCTCAACAAGGCCACACCTCCTAACCAAATGGGGACCAAGTGTTTAAGCATATGAGCCTGTGGGACATTCTCAGACACTGCAACGACCAAGCACTCAATGTTTAAGTGAAGGAAAATGCCAAAGGGTTTTGTTGTTGTTTGGGGTTTTTTTGTTTTTTTTTGTTTTGTTTTGTTTTGTTTTGAACTTCACAAAGAAACAAAGTCTAAGCTGGCCACAGAAGTGCTCCCAAGTGCTTGGGAAGCTGAGGTAGGACAGTCACACATTTATTTTTTGGGTTTTTTTTTGTTTGTTTTTTGTTTTTTTTCCCCCAAGACAGGGTTTCTCTGTGTAGCCCTGGCTGTCCTGGAACTCACTCTGTAGACCAGGTTGTCCTGGAACTCACTCTGTAGACCAGGCTGTCCTCGAACTCAAAAACTTGCCTACCTCTGCCTCCCAAGTGCTGGGATTAAAGGTGTGCACCACCACTGGCCCGCCACACGTTTGGGGACAACCTGGGCTACACAGCCAGAACTTACCTCAAAGGCAAAACATGAGAGCAGCTCATGAGACCCTACTTCACAGCCTGAGGAGCTAGTGGCTATGGAGGCTGCTGAGGGCTAAAGGGCCATGTTTGTCTCGTGATGTATATTGCTCTCTGGATGCTCCAGTGAACAGCCCTCACGCCCCCGCACACGTGGGCGGCACCACCTCTCTAAGTCATCTGAGTCTGGAGGGATGTGCTAAAGGGCTCTAGGGAAACGGAGAGGAAGTGGGTGTGGCCTGGCCAGGACCAGACACCTTTAATTCAAACTCTGGGGAAAGCTAAAGGGGGGTGGGGGTGGATATGATGATCTCTGAGGCCAGCCTGGTCTAAATATTGAGTCTCAGGCCAACACAGCTACACAATGACACTCTGTCTCAAATAAAAAAAAAAAAAAAAAAAAAAAAAAAAAGAAAAGAAAGAAAAAGAAAAAAAAAGAAAAAAAAAGAAAAAAAGAAAAAGAAAAGAAAAGAAATTTAAGGGCTGACACTATGGCTTAGCTGGTAAAGTGCTTAACTGGAATACAAGAAGTCCCAGGTTCTATCCCCAGCACCAGATAAACAGGGTGTGGTGTGGTGACATGCTTGTCACCTGGCACTGGAGTCTTGGCTAGGCTGGACTAGACTAGGTGAGATCCCGTCTCAGAACACAGGAGGGCTGTGAGGATGAGCTCAGTGCCAGAGAGCTTCCTAACATGTTTTGGGGGGCAATCTCCAGTGCCCCCAAAGGTAAGTAAATAAAAAGTTTAAAAGGCACTGAGTTTTGTGTGTAAGGCAGAAAGAGTTGTTCTTTTGTAGGTGTGTGGCAGGGGATAGGAGAGTCGCTTCCTGCCTCTGGCTTAACTGTCTTTCTGGAAAGTGCGTCACGGCTTTAGGTCCACCGGTTTAAGTGGCTGCTAGGGGTTTTGTAGATTCGGGTTGTGAAACTATTCTCACTGCTTTCAGGACACTTTAATCCCCCCAAGCTCTGTGTACACCAAGCACTCACCCCCTCGCCACCTCCCGGGAGCCAGCCTGTTCCTCCATGGGCCTCTGTGCCTGGCTTCTCATGTCTTTCTATTAAGTTTTTTGGGGGATCGTTGCTCACTTGCTTGATTCTGTGCTCTGGAAGGGCATTTCATGAGCGTCAGACATGGTCCCCCATTAGTCTTCCTGTCACGACACTTGCACTCTCTCCCAGGCCGCACACAGCCACACAGTCGGACTTTCTGTCTCTGTATAACTCATGCTCTAGGGCTACGGCTGGCACTGGCCACGAGCTGGCAGAGCACTTGCTGCGCACACAGGAGCCCCGGTTCCAGCATCTCCCCTCCCCCCATCACTGAGCACTGCACACATGGGTTTGGCCCAGCTGGGTGGAGCCCAGGTCACAGTGTGGCAAAGAGCACACCTGTCTACTTTGCTGAGTGACTCTTGGTGACTAAAGCAAAGGTGGGTGTAAGGTGACACAGGGAGATGGCCCAGGTACCAGCAAGGCAGGGGCACACCCAGGAAGAGGAACCTTAGGTCAAACAAACAGGAGTATAAATGCTTCTAACAGGGATTACAAGGGGACGAATGACACAGGAGCAGCGGGTCCTGGGACTGCCCAGGGGAGGGACGCCTGAAGGAGGCAGGAAGTGAGAAGCAGAGCTGCCTGCGGGACAAGCCGGTCAGGAAGTGCAGACGGGCTCAGGCTGACCAGGCGGACAGTAATCAAGGCCTGGTGGGGCTGGGGTAGAATAAAGAAGAGGGCTGTGATGGCGCAGCAGTAAGGTGCTGTCAGTCCAGTCCAAGGACACGGAGGAAGGAGAGAAGCAAGTCTTGAAAGTTGTCCTTCTCTTACCACCAACACAGACACACACACAGACACAGACACACACACACCCTCACGCACATCTCAAGTTGTTAAGGCTGGATGTGACGCCACGCGCCTTTTAGTCTCAAAAGCTGGAAGGCAGAGTCATGTGGATCTCTGTGTGAGTCTGAGGCCAGCCTGGTCTACATAGCAAGCTCTAGAACAACCAGAGCTACATAATAGAGATCCTGTCGCACAACAATACAAAACAACAAAAATAAATAGGGACTTGACACTATTAAAGGGACTTGATCAGGCAGAGGTGGAACAGATCTTTAATCCCAGCACTTGGGAGGCAGAGGCACATAGCCTCTGAGTTAGAGGAAGGGCTGATCTGAAGAGCGAGTTCCAGGACAGCCAGGGCTACACAGAGAAACCCTGCCTTGGAAAACAAATATACAATTGCATTTGTAGAACACAAGCACTGATGTTTCCTGAGTGGCTATTTTCTACCCAATACACTGAACACATTTCCACCATTTCTGGCATCAGGGCTCGAGCCCAGGCCTGCACCACCACATGCCCCTGGGTTTTAGGCAGGCTCCTTCGGGTGGGGGATCAAATGGACAAGAATGGGGCAGCGGGCAATGTGGGGGCCTGGACAGCTGACGAAACAGCACAGCAATCAAAACCAACAGGAGTCTGGGATGCACAGACAGATTTCCACACGAGGGCCGCCTGACCTGCCCTTCACAGCACCTGACAGGAGACCCCGTCTCCAACGAGGTGAAGGCCAGAACCTACACCTTATCTATACCTGGAACTATATCCTGACACCCACATCCACAACGGTGCACATGAAGCCTAAGAAGGAATAAGGTAAGCCCAAGGCCCACTTGGTCCAGTGCTGGCCTGGCACACAGTCCTGAGCTGTCCTCAGTAGCACAGACTAAGTGCTGGTAGACTCAGGAGCATCAGGAGTCCAAGGTCACCCTCAGATGCACAATGAGCCTGAGGCCAGCCTAGGCCAGGCCAGGCCAGGAGAGGCTTCAACAGGTCTTCTTTTTTATTTTTTAAGGATTTATTTATTATTATATGTAAGTACACTGTAGCTGTCTTCAGACAAACCAGAAGAGAGCTTCAGATCTCATTGCGGATGGTTGAGAGCCATCATGTGTTTGATAGAATTTGAACTCAGGACCTTTGGGAGAACAGTCAGTGCTCTTAACTGCTGAGCCATCTCACCAGCCCCTCAACAGGTCTTTATGAACAGCCTTTTTATTTCCCGTGTGTGTGTGTGTGTGTGTGTGTGTGTGTGTGCGTGCGTGCTATAGATAGAATTCTGGTCTGTGGGTGACTAGGCCTCCATCACTGAGCTGTAGTGTCTTGGCGTTTTTATTTTGTTTGTAGAAATCCACAACATAGCTGGGGTTGGAGACCCACACCTTTAAGCCAATACTTGGAGGCTGATGTTTAAAGCCAGCCTAGTCTACACAGCCAGTTCCGAGACAGCCAGGATTGCGTAGTGAGATTCAGCTGGGTGTGCTGCGGCACCTCTGACACCAGCGTGCCTGAGCTGAGGCCAGAGGGGCTCATGCTCCAGGTCAGTGTGAGAAGCACAGTAAGAATCCCCCAAAAAACTAAACAAATAGAAACAAAATTAATGTTTAAAGGACCTAGAACATCCAAAACAACTGAGAAAAAGAACAAAGCGTACCACAGAGCCTGATTTCAACACTGAGCAGAGCTGCAGTCATAAACAGATGTGGCTTGTGCAGATGTGGGAACCCCTGGGCAGTGCTCCAACAGCATCCAAGAGACCATGCCCACTGGCAAAGGCCGTCCAGTGCAGCCGAAGACCGCACGATGCTTTGCAAAAAATAAATAAATAAATAAATAAATAAATAAAATATATATATGTATGTATGTATGTATGTATGTATAAAAACAACTCTTCAGCTTTTCAATTTACACTTTATAATCTATACAAACTGCACCAGCTAGGAATTGGGCTTCAACGGTAGCGTGCCTATCTAGGATGCCCCAGTGAAGGGTTGGAGGTGTGGTTCTGCTACAGTAGTTTCCCTCTACCCCCTAATTAAGGGCTGGAAAGCACACTCAGCAGGGGGGTACTTGCCTGAAATCCATCAGTGAGAAACTAGGGGTATTATTTAATGGTGGAACTCCTGCCTGGAATCCCCCAGTGAGGCATGGAGGGCGGGGCTCAGCGGGAGAGCCCCTGACTAGAACCCCGTGGACAGGGGACAGGGGACAGGGGACAGGGGTGTGGTTCAGTGGTAGAGGCCTTTCCTAGTATACATGAGGTCGTGAGTTGCATCCCCAGACCTGGAAAATCAAAAGGAAGGTTGGGAAGAGGCTCTCACATGCAAACTTGAGGGCCAAGGTCTAGACCCCCAGCGCTGACATAATGCCAAGCTGCTGGGTATCTGCCTGCAATGCCAGGGTTTGTGGGCAACAGACAGATCTCCAGAACATGCTGGATAGCCAGACCAGCAGACTTAGACAAGCTCTGTTTAAGTCAAAGACCCTTCCAGACTACTTGAGGGAGACACTTGACACCAATCTTTGGCCGCCACACACAAGTGCCCACACATGCATGCAAACTCACACATACACGTGGGTCCTCATACATAAAAACTTTAGGTCCAGCTGGGCGTGGTGGCGCACGCCTGTAATCCCAGCACTCTGGGAGGCAGAGGCAGGCGGATTTCTGAGTCCGAGGACAGCTTGGTCTACAGAGTGAGTTCCAGGACAGCCAGGGCTATACAGAGAAACCCTGTCTCTGAAAAACAAAACAAAACAAAACAAAAAAACTTTAGGTCCTGAATACTTACAAAGGATAAAATACGGGAAAAAAAAAAAAAAACTGCGTAACTTTCAGGTAAGGAAACATGGCAGACGCTGTGTCCACAGGGAGCCCACAGCCCTGTCCGTGCTTATGTCCCGCTGGCCCACATTATGAAGTCCTACAGCACACATAAAGCGGACCTAAGAAGTTGCTTAAACAAAATGAAGGAACTCAGTCAGCTGTGAGAAAAAGCCAGATAAGCCAGGAGAAGTTACTGTTGTGCGTGTTCTATCACAGCCCAAGGTCATGAGAACCTATGAAGGCCTGAGAGCCTAGGAAGGTTAGCAGCGGGACATCCGATCCCGCGGCAGCAGGGCAGGGGCAGCCATATGACAGGTGCCTTCCGTCAACAGTGACAGTCAACAGAGCCTGCAGGGCGGAGAGGCTAAGGAAGGCAGAATGAGCAGCCGGCCCTATATATTTTTAAACTGCATCTTGGTGATTGATTTGCCTGGAGGCGGGACTGCTGTGGCCCTGGTCAGGAGTCTGCTCTCGTCCAGGCTACAGGTCTCAGGGGAGCAGCGCGGGCCATCCGGCTTGGCAGCAAGCACCTCGCTCCCACTGAGCCCCCTGCCCCGCCGCTCTCTTAATAACTCCTCTGTAGGCAGTGCATTCCTTTAGTCCCAGCGCCAGGAGACAGAGGCAGGCAGATCTCTGAATCTAGAGCCAGCCCGGTCTACAGCCAGCCAGAGCTACACTGGAAAACACTGTCTCTAACAACCAAAATAAATACATTAATGACCCTACTGTGATCTTAAAGCTGAAGAGGCGGCTCAGTGGTAGAGCCCTGGGAGCAGTCCCCGGTGCTGAGAGACCCTAAAGCCTGCTGTGATGGCACTTGCCCACAATCCCAGCACTCAGGCGGCAGGGCAGGAAGATCAGGAGTCCAGAAGAGACAGAGAACGATCCTGTCCAAAAAAAAACCCCGGGCAAACCAGACTTGTAGGCGCATGAAGCCCTGGGTTCCCTCGCTAGCACCACATAAAACAGGAATTGTGGTGATGCCCACCATCTCAGCACTTAGACAGTAGAGGCAGGAGATCAGAAGTTTGAGGCCAGCCTGGACTACATGAAACTATCAACTTTTTAGATATTCAGGCATGATTGTGGTGGAACAGGCCTGCAGTACCAGTTCTTGAGGCTGAAGCAATTTGTCGTAGAGAAAAAAAAAGCATCTAGGCCTGGTGCCATCTGTCACCTCAGCACAGGGAGATGACAGCAGGGAGCTCGGAAGCACAAACCCCGCCTCAGCTCTGCGTCTAACTTAGTTTGAGGTTAGCAATGTGACATGAGACCGCAAGAAAACTTCAAAAGAAAAAAAGTTTAAGACTCAGTTTTCACCACACGCCCGGGCAAACCCCATGTAGGTAGGCCCTTCCCTAGAAAACATCTCACACCCGACTCCTGACAGCCTATGCAAGACGTGTCCCCTGGCAGTGCCACCACGGCGACAGAGGCCAGGCTTCCTTCCACTTGGTTGAGTGGGAATCAACATTGCAAATGATGGCCAGGGGACCTAACCACAGGAAGCCAAGCAGGGCTCCAGGCCCGTCGCGGGTGCCCGTCTGGATCTCGACTTGGCTTCACTGAGTAGCCACGAGGATCTCAGCAACCACGAAGTCCCCTCAGCACAGTGGCACACCGAGCGCTAGCACTTAGAGTGGACGCCGAGCTCAGGAAGGCAGGGCCAGCCTCCACCACAGGCAGCTTCCCTGCGCTCGGGTTGTTGGGGACAGGCATCCGAGGCTGGAAAGCAGCAATTCTCTATCTGAGAGTCACCACACTCTGGAGGTCAACAACCCTTTCACAGGGGTCACTTATCAGATATCTATACTACAATTCTTAACAGTAACAAAAAAATTACAATTATGTAACAAAAGTCATTTTATGTTTGGGTCATCTTAAGAAGACTGAGAACAACTACTCTAGAAAAACCTCATCTATCAGCACAAAAGAAAGAAGCCTCTGGGCCAGGACAGAGTTGTGTCTGAGGCCACCTCTGGGGCTTTCGATGGGGACGGCCTGTCTGTGCCAGGGTGTATCCCTCGGCAAGCAGCATCACACTAGGACAATGGCTGCCTGCTCTAGAGTCGTGAAGGTCTGGGAAATGTGTTAGGAGCAGTCCCTGGGGTGCCTCCTCCTTCACTAGGGAATAGATGTTCCTAGAGAGCCTTGCTGGCCTTGCCTCTACACTTGTGGATCAAAGTCAGAGTTCACCTCAGTTTCTCCATGGAGGAAGATCACAGAGGACCCAGGGACAGTGACACTGCCTGTAATCCCAGCATTAAGGAAGCAAAGGCAAGGGCCTTTCAGGTTTGAATCCAGCCAGAGCTGTATCAAAAATAAAATAAATAAACAAATGAATCACAGAGGCTAGGGAGATAGATCATCTCCAGGGATAAAGCACTTGCTGAACCAAGAAAACCTGAGCATGGCACACGTGCCTGTAATCCTACTTCCAGGCGAGGGGAGGGCACAGGCTTGAGAGCAGGTTCCGAGGGAGACCCTATCTCAAAAATCTGTAACGAAGAGTCTGGAGAGATGGCTCAGTAGCTAAGAACACAGGCTGCTCTTGCAGAGAAACGGTTCAATTCCCAGTAACCACACGCTGGATCACAACCATCTGAGACGCCAATTCCAGGGGATCTAAGGTCCTCTTCCTTGGGGACCAGACAAGCACAAGAAGCAGAAACACTCAAGCTGGGTGTGAAACAGAAACACCAGAGCTGGGCGTGGTGACGCACGCCTGTAATCCCAGCACTTGGGAGGCAGAGGCAGGCAGATTGAGTTTGAGACCAGCCTGGTCTACAGAGTGAGTTCCAGGACAGCCTGGGTTACACAGAGAAACCCTGACTCAAAAAAAAAAAAAAAAAAAGAAAAGAAAAAAGAAAGAAAGAAAGAAAGAAAGAAAAGAAAAAAGAAAAGAAACAGAAACACTCATACACATAAAAAATGTTTTTAAGTGAAATAGTCCCTGGCCTCTGTCACTCCCCCTCCACATAGGTACACACACAGACACATGCCCAAATACCTACGTAACAATAATAACAGAACTGGAAACAGGCTGGCCACAAGCCAGCACAGGGCTTGCCTAGCATGGGGCAAGCCCGACTTCCATGTCCAGCTCCACACAAACTAGGTATTGGGGACTTGTAATCCCAGCACTCAGGTGGCCACATGAGGATGCAGAGTTCAAGGTCCTTCCCGGTTCCACGTGGAATTCAGGACCACAGCACCATACATGACGACATTCCCGGTTACACGTGCGATTCAGGACCACAGCGCCATACATGACGACATTCCCGGTTACACGTGGGATTCAGGACCACAGCGCCATACATGAGGCACAGTCTTGAAGAGAGGGAGCCGGTGAGAGCGTGACAGAGAACCCACGGCGGGGGACGCGGAGGCAGCGGCGGGAGGAGGGACGAGCAATGAGGTGCCGGGGTCTGCAGGGTCTCAGCAGTCGTTGGCTGTGTTCTGCAACTGCAAGCTGAGCAGCTCTGAGCAGAGAAGTGGCACATGGGACATAGGGACGAGAGGCAGGCCACTAAGGGGGTCCAAAGGCATGTATCCAACTCCAACCGCGAAGTGGCGGCCAGCACCAGGGTGAGGGCCACATAGCCTTCCCATTCCCATTGCACTCTCTAGGGAAGGAGCCTTCCCCGAAGCGCATTTAGAGTCCTGGTACAATGAGGGCAAACAGAGCCTTGATGTCTGTCACCAACAGGTCCACACAGAAGCCACCGAGCACTTCACAGCACACAGGCACACAGCACAGGGGCGGCAAATCATTCCTTTGCTTCACCTCAGCAAGAAGACAGCTGTCTCCTCCAAGAGGCTCTCCAGGCCTGCCACTCCAGCCTCCTACAAATAGGCACCTGGAAAGCCTTCCGTGAAGCCACCCCAAAGCCTCCAGACAGAACTCTATATAACTCTTGGCTCCTGGGACGTTTTCTGAGGACTATTCCAGGCTCAGGAGGAAGACTGAGAATCTAAGGGGAATCCATAGGGAGGCAAAGCAAGCCGCAGGGTAAGGTCCACACCCACACCCCACACACACCCCACACCCCCACCCCTGAGACCAAGAGGCTGGCTTCCTAATCCCCACTCTGAGGAATCTTTACTAGTCAGAGGGAGCACACACAGGCCACCGTGGGGTAAGGCCCATGACCAAGGCTGGAGAGAGCAGCCCAGAGCGAGCTGCTTCCCAACAGCAGGGCCACGTCGGCCCCCCTGCAGCTCCTGCTGCCTCACTCCACGCTACAACTGGAAACTAACATGCAAAGATTTCTAGGGCGTGTGCAGGCAGAAAGCCAGGTGTGGAGGGCTGGTGAGAGGGAGGGTCTGGAGGTCACGAGCGCGGGCTGCTCTTCCAGAGGAGCAGGTTCAATTCCCAGCACCACATGGCAGCTCGCAACTTTCTCTAACTCCTGTTCCAGGGATCAAACCCCCTCACACAGACCTACATGCAGTCAAATCACCAATGTACATTAAAAATAAATAAACACAAGCCAGGCCTGTAATCCCAGCACTTGGGAGGCAGAGGCAGGCGGATTTCTGAGGTCGAGGCCAGCCTGGTCTACAGAGTGAGTTCCAGTACAGCCAGGACTACACAGAGAAACCCTGTCTCGAAAAAACAAAAAATAAATAAATAAATAAATAAATAAATAAACACACACACACACACACACACACACACACACAAACTAGCTGTGGGCTCAGTTTGGATCCCTAGAGCCCACATAAATGCTAGGTGGATTTCATAGCCCACTTCTAATTCCAACCTAGAAAGACCAGATAATGGATCGATGCCCAGAACAAACCGGCCAGCCAAACTAGCTGAATCAGTGAGCTCAGGGTTTGATTGAGAGGCCCTGTCTCAGTGGATGCAGTGGAAGATACCAGGCCTCCAAGGGCACTCATGCTCACACATGAGAACATGCATATACACACACGTATACGGCATACATCTGAAAAAAATGAAAAGTTGTTTTGCGGACTTTGTTGTTACTGCTTTGCCCTTTGGTTTGTTTGGGTTTTGAGACAGGTCTTCTGTAGCTCAGGCTGGCCTCCACTTGTCTGTGTAGAAGAGGCTCGCCTTGAACTTCTCCTCCTGCCCCTCCCAGGTGCTGGGATTAAAGTCAGCTTTTCTTCTTGTTTTTGTTTTGCTTTGTGTGGATTTGTATTTGTATCCTGAGACAAGGTCTGACTCCGTGCCCCAAGATGACCCTGAAATATGGTTAATCCTCCAGCCTCAGCCTCTCAAATGCTGGGATTACAGGAGTGCGCCCCACACTCAGCTTGGGAACCTAGTTGCCAGTCTAAGCAGAGCGATCACAGTGGTCTACGGTGGAGACAAGGAGTCAGCCTAGACCAGCAGGCATCCTGCTCTGAGAAAGGTGGCGTGGGACAGACTCCAGCGCTGGCCCACAGGAGGGTGGAGGACAGATTCCAGCGCTGGTCACACGAGGCTGACGGGCAGACTCCAGCGCTGGCCCACACAAGGCTGACGGGCAGGGTCTGTTACTGGGTCCCACTCTGCTCTTGTAACTAAAAACTGACAGGCACTGTCCCGAGCCCCATGTATCCCAGGCTATGCCAAATCTGCCATCGGGCCATCAGCTAAGCAGGTGTGTGCAGGGCGCTCTTCCGGTTGCTCCTTCTGTGTGGATTCTGCTCTGTCCCACCAGTCTCCAGATCAGCTGAGGGGCATCCACGGGACAGTGGGTACTAAAGCCAACCTCTCACTTCTGACTCCATGCTATCTATCTCCAGACTTCTCAATCTTCCCGAATGTTCTTTCCTTATTTACCTGCCCACCCATTTTTTTCTGTCTAGTTAGGTCTGGGTCCCTGTCAAGTCTCCAGCACCTGGTCCATTAGGCACAAACTAAAGCTTGACAGTGAAGACACACACCTGACATACACCTGACGACCTTAAAGGAACCTGGCCTTCGTGACAAATGTTACCTCCCTCTCCAGTCTGGTCCCCATTCTGTACCTGAGAACAGTATAAAAGCAGCAACTGTCTCCCAAACACTTGGGTGGGACTCGCTGGTGGACTGGTCAGTTGCCTGGCAGGCAGCAAGCCCTGGGTTCCATCCCAGCAAGGAATAGACCCGAAAGATGGTACATCTGGAATTCCAGCACACAGATATACAAAGTTTAAGGTCATCCTCAGCTACTTAGGGAATTCTAGGCTAGCCTGGGCTACATGAAACCCCATCTCTCTTTCTTTCTTTCTTTTTCTTTTTTTTTTTTTTTTTTTTTTGGTTTTTCGAGACAGGGTTTCTCTGTGTAGCACTGGCTGTCCTGGAACTCACTCTGTAGACCAGGCTGGCCTCGAACTCAGAAATCCGCCTGCCTCTGCCCCTCCCAAGTGCTGGGACTAAAGGCGTGCGCCACCACTGCCTGATGAGACCCCATCTCAAAAGAAACAAGGTGTGAGGAGGACACTCAGCAGTCACGAGCGTTTACTGCTCTTGCAGAGGACCAGGGTTCAAGTCCTAGGATCACATGGCAGTTCACAACTGTCCTCAACTCCAGTTCCAGAGGGTCCAACATCGTCTAGTCTTCAAGGGCACTGCACATGTGTAGTGCACATAAACTCATGGAAGCGTGTGCACACGCACGCGCGCGCGCGCGCGCACACGCACGCACGCACGCACGCACGCACGCACGCACGCACGCACGCACACACGCACACAGGAAAAAAGTAGATCTTAAAGAGAAACTACAAGGAAGCAAAGTGCCCACCTAGCCTCTGGCTAAAGCTGAGGCTGGCCCAGAAACCTCAAGCACACCTGGAGCAGGGGACGGCCCTCCACTCCTCAGCCCGCACAGAGGCCCTGTGAGGAGCTCATTACTGACTCCATTTCCTCCAAAAACATTGACACTTTAATAAGGGCCTAATTACAGCTAGCACTTGGCCCCGCCCCTGTAAATTAGGGTTCAGCAGATGCCCAAGTTTCTCCCAGCAACCAGGGAGCCTGCCATTTCAGCATTTGTATTCAGACCTGGCACAGCCTAGACCAGCTGCAGCTCAGAGTAACTGCAAGAACAAGAGCAAGGGGCTTCCCTTCAGCGAGCAGCTCTTACCCCGCTCTGGAAATGCTCAGTCCAGTCCAGGGGGGCGGAACAGGCCTGCCTTTGCAGCCCTGGGGAAAGGGGGGCAAGGAACCACAAGAGTGGGCCAGCCTGGGCTACATATCAAAAACACTGTGTATTAAAAACAGAAGAAAAGCCAGGTAGCGATGGCCAATCAAACCTTTTATAATCCTAGTACTAAGGAGGAGGCAGAGGCAGACTGGTCTCTGTGAGTTCAAGGCCATCCTGATCTACAGAGTTCCAGAACAGCCAGGATTACACAGAGAAACCTGTTTCAAAACACAAAACCAGCCGGGCGGTGGTGGCGCACGCCTGTAATCCCAGCACTTGGGAGGCAGAGGCAGGCGGATTTCTGAGTTCGAGGCCAGCCTGGTCTACAGAGTGAGTTCCAGGACAGCCAGGGCTATACAGAGAAACCCTGTTTCGAAAAACCAAAAAAAGAAAAAGAAAAAAAAAAAAAAAAAAAAAAAACACAAAACCACCACCACCACCACCACCCCCACTCCCACCACCCCCACTCCCCCCACCCCCCACCCCCACCCCGGTGAGATGCTCACTGGATAAAGACACCTGCTGCCAAGCCTCATGACCTGAGTTGGGGCCCACAAAGGAGAGAAACAATTCCTGCGAGCTGTCCTCGGCCTCTACCACACGCAACCTCTGATATCCACATGCAGACGAACACATGTCCGAATGTACCTATGCACAGCCACCCATGCCTCCTGCTCCAAGGGAAATGGGAACATGTTTGAACAGGTGACCTGTGCGGAGAGGAAACCGACCACGTGGAACAGCCCACCCGAGTGTCCGGCTAGAGGTAGGGAGTGTGCCTGCAGGCCACTTTCCCCAACCTCCCTGCTCCCCAGGAGAGAAGTGGCCTGTGGCACCCACAGCTCCGGCTTCCTGAGGCGGAACTCGGACCTTCACACAGGCCATTCCTGCACCCTGGGATGCTCTTCCGACCTCAGGACACCCTTCCCAACGTCGCCCAGCCTCTTCTCCTCCCGCCCTTACTCCCTGGTCTCATTACTCCACTCTCCTGTTTCCCAGCGCTATTTGGACCACACCAGTGTCCAGGCTGCACGGTCATTTGGCTCAAGGCCATATCCCCAGGCACAAGGCAAAGCTGTGCTAAGCACTGGAAAACACTGTCCACTGAGCACTCGCTCGGCCTAAGTCAGTTACTGCTATTAGACTCTCTCTCTCTCTCTCTCTCTCTCTCTCTCTCTCACACACACACACACACACACACACACACACACACACACACTTATTTATTTATTTCCCAACAGAGCCCACCCAGGGCTGGCAATCTTCCTGCCTCAGCTGAGCCCTGGGCTGCATGCCCCTGCCCCGGGTCTCTGTGCTGGCTGGAGTGGAACCCCCACGCATGCTAAGTCCACACTGTTGGTACTCTGTCCAAGCTCCACCCCACAGTTACCTGGCAATAGCCAGGTATGCCCCGCCCCATAAACCTGGCCCACTATAAAGGGGGCTGCTTGCCCCTCCTCTCTCTCTCTTCGCCCTTGCCACACTCCCTAATCCCCCTTCTCTCTTTTATAACCCATCATATGGTGCCGAACCCCAGGAACAACATTAAACCATCACACGCCAACTGAGCTGCAGCCCTCAACTCCCTTTTTTTCTTAAAAAAACAAAAAAAAAAACAAAAAAAAAAAACAACTTTCCCCAAACATTTTATTTATTTGTCCTCTTTGGGTTTGTGTTTCTGTGTGCATACACCCCACAGAAATTGCTTCTCTGCTTCTGCCACTGGATTTCAGAAACCCACCCAGGTCATTGGGCTTGGTGGCAATCCCTTTACCGACCGAGCCATCTTGCCAGCCTGCCAGAAAGTCACACAGAGGTGGAATGCAGCCTCTTGCCCGAGGCCTCAGTGACATGCACCAGGTGACTCTATAAGGTGGCATGTCAGACACTGCAGGAATGGTGACCCCTCTGAGAGTCAGATCCGGAAGGCAATACATCCCCAGGAAGGAGTTTAGCCTCAGCTTTTCAGGCTTGAACCCCAACTTCCTTGGCTCCTGTCCAAATAGGGGGGCACGCCCCCCGGGCGGTGGGGGGGGGGGGGAGATCCCAGCTAGCCTCTTTACCAGCCCCTCAGCTAAACAACAAAGGTTAGGTAGGAGCCAAGCCCTCCTGAGAGCCACAAGCCAGTGCACAAAGCTGGCTGGCCAAAGGTTTCAAATGCTGAAGCTTCTAAAGGGTAAAGGTGGTCCTGGGTAGAAGACCCAGGAAGTTACCGTGAAGTCAGCTCACCCCAGGGGGAGGGTCTCAGTTTTACTTTTTAACTTCTGAGCCTTAGCACACGACAGCAGACATCATAGCCCTGCCCTGTACTGCCCAGCCTATATACAGTTCTGTCTTACCCAGAGAAACCTGGGGTCCGGCTGCCTCACCTACCATGCACTAAGTCCCCGGTTCCATCCCCAGCACTACACACACCCAAACATGGTGGGGCACGCCTGCAACGCCCGAACTCAGAAGGTAGAGGCAGGAGAGCGAGAGTTCTAGGTTATCCTCAGCTACACAGCCATTTCCAAGTCAGCCCAAGATTCAATCTTAACACCCAAGGGAAAAGCCAGGAACCATAATGCACACCTGTCATCCCAGTACTGGGATGGTCCAGGCAGACACAACCCTGGGGCTTCCTCGCCAGTCAATCTAGACTAATCAACAAGCCCCAAAGTGCAGAGAAACCAGGACTCAAAGCCACAAAGCAGATGGCTCCTGAGGGACCATGCCTAAGGCTGCCCTCTGACCTCCACACACTCATATTCAGACACACACACACACACACACACACACACACACACATCACAGGAAGCTGGGGCCTAGAATGCCCAATCAACCCCCTTGACTAAAGTCATACAGTCAGCCGGGCGTGGTGGCGCACACCTGTAATCCCAGCACTTGGGAGGCAAAGGCAGGCGGATTTCTGAGTTCGAGGCCACAGCCTGGTCTACAGAGTGAGTTCCAGGACAGCTAGGACTACACAGAGAAACCCTGTCTCGAAGAACAACAACAAAAAAAAGTCATACAGTCAACTATTGTAGACCCATGTTTGGGGCCTCAGGCCGCCACATTATTATTACTCTCTAGTTTCAGGCTTGGTAGAAGTCTGGACCTCAGGGCTAGCAATCTGCATGCAAGCCTCGGGAAGGGGCTGGGCCGACTGAGATGTCCTAGAGTGCACTAGTGTGCTTAGGAAAAGCTAAAGCAGCACTGACAGGAAGCAGCCTGAGCTGCCCCGGGTCTGGGCTGGCCCAGGCCCTTGGCACTCTCTCCTCTGCTCCTGGCTGACAGCCAGATGCCCACTGCATGGACATTCACGAACAGCAGAAGAAGGAAACAGCAGAAGGGTCAGAACACTCTTAGTTCTGACACTGTTTAGTAAAAGTCATAGCAGGAAATAGAGACTGTGACTGAGTGGCCCCTCTTAGCAAGGCCCTGCAGCCCAGGCACACTGTGCACTCTAGAGTGAAAAGATCTGAATCCCAGACAGTGGTGCACGCCTGTGACCCCAGCATGGAAAATTAAATCAAACAACTGCTACTACAATTCTGGGGGCCAACCTATGCTACATAGTGAGTTCCAGGTCAGCCTGGACTACAGTATGAGACTGTTTCAAAACAAACAAACAAACAAACACAAAAACAAAACCAGGAATGGTTGTATACCTTTAATCCCAGGAGGCAGAAGCAGGCGCATTCCTGTGTGTTCTGGGCCAGCCTGTCTACACTGTGAGATGCTATTTACAAAAACTCGTCAATAGCTGGGCTTGGTGGCACTTGCCTTTAACCTCATCACTCGAAAGGTAGAGGCAAATCTTAGTTTGAGGCCAGTCTGGCCTACAAAGGGGGTTTCAGGACCGCCAGGGCTCTGTTACACAGAGAAACACTGTCTCAAAAAGAAAAGCAAAAACCAAAATAAATAAATAAATGAATGAATAAACAAACAAACAAACAGGGATATGTATATATACATATACATAAAATTTTTATTTCAGTACCTAAAAGCCATAGGTCTCTTTGAGTAAGAAGAGATCAAAGAGAACATAGCTATCAGCACCTGTCGGTTTGTGCTGGGAACTGACCCCAGGCTCTCACCCATGCCAGGCGAGGACTCTATGCCAGAGCCTCACCCACAGCCCTCTCAGGGCTGTTTTTGAGACAAAAGACTAACAGTGGAGCCCAGGCTGACCTCAACTTCAAGAAATCTCCTGCCTCAGACTCCGAAGTTCCTAAGGTCACAGGTGCAGCTAATTCAGCCTAAACGGACACTTCCAGCAACCCAGTCCCCTCAGCCTTGCATCAACTGTTAAGGTTTGTTTGAGACAGGGTCTCACTATGTAGCCCTGGCTGCCCTAGAACTCTCTATGTAGAGTGAGCTAGCCTCAAATTTAGAGATGCTCCTGCTTAGACTGGTAACAACGATAACAGAGGGGTGTGTGTGTGTGTGTGTGTGTGTGTGAGAGAGAGAGAGAGAGAGAGAGAGAGAGAGAGAGAGAGAGAGAGAGAGAGACCGAGACCCAATGATCAGGGGAGGCAGAGGCAGGTGGACCTCTGGAGCTCACCACGAGCCAGACTAGCTGATCAGTGAGCTTCATGCTCAGTGAGAGGCCGTGTCCCTAAAGTTTAGGGTGGAAGGACAATGACATGGCTCAGTGGATATGACGGCTTGCTATATAAGCCTGAGGCCTGGAGTTTAATCCCCAGGACCCACATAAATCTGGAAGGGCTTCACAAAGATTATGTCCTCTGACCTCCACAAGCGCCCTCTGGCACACACTTAGAGACAAAACACACACACACACACACACACACACACACACAGTGCCCACGGCAAAGCAAGTGTTCTCACTGGGCACGCGCTGCAGCATCACACAAGGAACACTTCCTGGAATGGAGAAGTGCTGCTGAGGGCAGAGGGGGAGGGGACAGGAGTAGTCAACATCCCTCCTTCACTCACTTCCTGGATCCCAGACACAGCTGCAAGTGGAATTTGCCCACTGGACAGATGGAACAAGCGGAGGCTCCCGGAGCGATCTGCAGAGCATTCCAGCCGGGAAGCTTTAGCTTGGATGCCATCTAGAAGGCTTGGGGATCCTGGGCCAATAAAGAATCCTAAAGAATGTTTCTTCCCAAGTTCTCCAACTTCTGTCGCTCAGAGAGGATGGACAGGCAGGGTGCCTGGGTGGTAATGGAGAACAGACTAACGGATGGATTCACTTGGAAGACAAGAGCCAGGCGGCCCAAGAGAACCAGATGACAAGAGGCTCCCGAGGTTCAGCCAGTCAGATGGCAGAGGCCAACTCAAGTAAATAAGGGGCACAGATGGGCATTTGCACACGAGAGGTCACCTTAGACTGCTAGCCAGACAACGGTGGACTTCAGAGTGGGTCTGGACAGATGGGACAACCAAATGGTGCCGGTAGGAAGCCTGTCCAGAACAGATAACCAGCTAACCAGGCAAGAGAGAAGGCTACAGATAAATAACTGGTCAGACAGACCCCAGGGGGCATTCCCCCTGGATGGCTGAGTAACAAGTGTTATCTTCAACAGCACACACACTAAGACTTCCAGGTAGCAGGAGAAAAGAGGAGTGACTCTCTCCCGGGTCACAGGCAAAGCGATGTCAGAGTTGCCCAGCGATAGCCAGAACTAGATGCACCAAGAGGGGGTCTGCATTGCCCGTCTTGCCCCAAACACCACCCACTATCATCGACTAGCCCCAGACCTGGATCTGCATCTCCAGTCCCTGCGGAAAGCCATGGAGACTCTTGCCCCAGACCTTACCCACTGCCACTGCTCCTGCGGCGTCCGCGAGCCGCAGTTCCGCCATTCCCCGCCCGCCCTCCGCGCCCTAGGCCGCCGCCCGCCCTCCCGGCCGGAGCCCCAGAACCGCCGCCGGCGCGCTCGCTCACCGGCCCACGAAGTTCTCGAGCACCGAACTCTTGCCGGCGCTCTGGCCGCCCACCACGGCGATCTGCGGCAGGTCCAGGTGGCAGCTCTGACCGATAGAGCTGAAGGCGTCCTGCAGCTTGTTAACCAGCGGGATGAGCTCTTCCATCCCGCGGTTGCCCATGGTGCCCGCCTCCGCCCCGCGGATCCCCCGACTACGACTCTCGGTTACGATGCGTCTGTGGCCGTTGCTTCCTCCTGCTCTGCTCTGCCAGCCCGCCCGGGCTCCCCTTCGCCGCGACGCCCGCTCCCGGCTCGGCCTCACAGTCGCCGCCTCATCCGGTTCTCAGGCGACACCCGACCCGAGCGACCACCCCTCCCGGCCTCCGGGGCGGAGCCCGCAACCCTAGTGCTATAATCAATTGGTCCAAAGCACTGCCACTCAAAAACGTGAGCCAATAAAAAAGGCACGAGGAAGGGCTAATCTCACAAGTTCACTGGGTAATAAAACTGTCACTCTTAAGTGAAAGCCAATAGAAGTCGAACCGGGTTGTCAGACCGGGAAGGCGGGGTCTCTGGAAAAGACGCTGAGGCCTCAGCTCACTAGGTTGATTCGGGTTGGCTTATTGGTTGCAGCAAACGTCAACCTGCCAATGGTGTAAAGAATCAATCCTTCAACACTGGATTGTCACTTAACATTAGTTAATTCCGTAAAAATTTCTCATTGGCTGATATAAATATCACTTCTCGACTCCAACCAATGAGAAAAGAGAACTGCAATCCTTTTTCTAGTTTCTATTCAATTTCAGTATGCTGGTTCCTCCTGTCTCAGCCTCCCAATCCTGACTGACAACCGTGTCATAACAATTCTTCCAGCGTCCTGGCATTTGTTATCACTTTGTGATATCCTTTTTAAGCAAAGGGCCACAGTACTCAGGGAAGCACACCGTGCTAAGGTTCAGGGATTGTCACGCCTGAATTCTTAGGCTGTAGTGAAAACTTGTATTTTAGAAAGCATGGCAGATCCCAGCTCTGGAAGAATCCCAATGCCAGTGGAAGATGAGGCGACACTTCTGCCTCATAGAAAGGTGTTCTCATTCTCTCGTGCGTGTGTCTGTGTGCTACTGAGGATCCATGAAGCTAAGCAAGTGTTTTATCAGTGACTGCAACTTTAGGGTTATTTTTACTTTATTTTCTTTCCCTCCTAAGCTGATGGCTCAGCTATTGAGAGTACTTGCTGCCTTTGGAGTGGACTCGAGTTTGGCTCCCAGCACCTGCATGACAGCTCACGACCACCAATGACTCCAGTCCCAGGTATCTGACACCCTCTTCTGGCCTCCACCAGGCACAGGCACAGGCATGATGCACATACCTACATGCAGGCAAAAACACCCATGTACAATTTTTTAAATATAAATAAGTTAAAATTTTAAAAGATTTATCTTATTTTTGTGTGCACCAGATACATGCCTGGGGCCCACAGAAGTCAGGAAGCATCAGATCCCAAGAACTAGAAATCTGGATGGTTGTGAACCACAATGTGGGTGCTGAGAATCACACCCAGATGTTCTGCAAGAGCAACAACTGTTCTTAACCGCTGGGCTAGCTCTCCAACGGCAACTTTTCTTTTCCATGCATGGTGTTTGGCCTTGCAGTTATGTTTTGTTCCCCAGATTCATGCAGGACCAAGGGAATTAAGAGGGCGCCAGATCCTCACAGACCTGGAGGGACAGCTGCAAGCTGCCGTATGGGTGCTCGGGACTGAGCCCACCACCTCTGCAGGAGCAACACGCGCTCGAAACTGCTGAACCTTGACCCCTGTCCCTTTATTTTAATTGTGTTTATGTTGGGTGTGGTATAGGTATGTGAGAGAAGAGGCGGGGAATCCCTTGAAGAGGGAGTTCAGAGCAGCTGTCAGTCATCTGGTTATGGGTGCTGAGACCCAAACTGTGGTCCTCTAGGCCATCCCTCCAGGCCTGCTTTCCCCTCAGGTGTGCCCGTGGTGTGCTGCCCTGCGTGTGTGCACATGGCCGGAGCTGACACGAGGCCTGGCCACTTCTCTTAGTTTTCCAAACAGGCTCTCTCAGCCCAGTGCTGGTCAGTTCAGGAGGACTGGCTGCTGGCCAACCTTCCCAGCACTGGAATCACACGTGCTCGCCACCATACTGGAGATTTTATGAGGGCCCTGGGGACCGAGGTCACCATCTCTCCAGGTGCCTCACCCGCCGACCCCGACGCCATGCCAGGGCAGAAGCCAATATTCCAGCTGTTTCCATGTTTCTTCAACTTTACTATATCCTACATCCTTTTAATTGCCAAGTGCAGTTTGGAGAGCCACTCCCTAATGCAAGATGGCAGGATACACTACTCTGCAGACAAAACTAGGGGTTCTGGAGTGCCCTTTGGGGGATGGTGGAGTGCCCTTTGGGGGATGGTGGAGTGCCCTTTGGGGGATGGTGGAGTGCCCTTTGGGGGATGGTGGTGTGCCCTTTGGGGATGGTGGAGTGCCCTTTGAGGGATGGTGGAGTGCCCTTGGGGGGATGGTGGTGTTTGCTTTGGATGGAGCCTCAGTTCCCAGAGCCTTGCCTCAAGGCTGTGTGGCTGAGGATGGTCTTGAACTTTGAAACTTCTGCTGTGACTCTTAAGTGCCGAGATTACAGGCAGGAGCCGCAGCCGCCATGCCCAGTTCCTTAGGAAGGCAGAGCTTTTCATGCCAGGGCTGCAGCCTCTGTCCTGGCTTTGTTTCCTTAGCAAGGGCTGAGACACAGACCGTCCAGAGTAGCTTACGATGATCTTTACTTACCATGTGTCCCAGGCTGGCCTGCGACTCCCGGTCCCCTCACCCCAGTCTCTGCTGTCACGCCAGGGTGGAATGTAATGACTGGATGCCTCGGGGCACACATGCTTGGGTAGGAGCCAGAAAGGAGGCAGCAGGGCGTGCGCCCTGGGAAGCAGCTGACAGGAGGCGGTACGGGGACCTGCTAAAGCTCTGAAGCGAGAAGGTGGCAGAGGGAGGCCCTGATCTTTAAAAAGAGAACAATCGGGGCATAAAAGCCCATCCTGCTTTGCCTTATTGGCCGAGGAATGAAATACGTGTGTAAGCCAGTGGGAACCTTTAGGGAACTATAGGTAGCATCAACTGACAAGCCACTGTTTCAGGAATGTGACTTAGTCCTGGGTTCCGAATATACGAGTTTATGGTTGGTAGTTTGGTGTTGCAGACTT
This sequence comes from Apodemus agrarius, assembly GCA_964023405.1. Lineage (NCBI taxonomy): Eukaryota > Metazoa > Chordata > Mammalia > Rodentia > Muridae > Apodemus > Apodemus agrarius. The sequence continues at coordinate 21,659,120 of OZ030012.1, read as the reverse complement.
TATCAGGACAGCAAGAACCTGGAAACACACTAATTGTACACAGAAGGAGTTGGCTGAATATTATGTAGAAACTGTAAAACAAAACAAAAGAAAACAAAACCAACCAAACCACACAAGTACAGGGTTGGGTCAGCGCCTGTCTGTGACGCCCTGGGTTGCATCTCCAGCACAGGAACCAGGTGTGGTGCTGCACACCTACGATCCCAGCCACAGGCAGCAGTGGGCAGGATGATGGGAGAGATTCCAGGTCATCCTCAAGAATACAACAAGCTGTCTGACGGGTGGTTCATGCCTTAGATCCCAGCACTGGGGAGGCAGAGATAGGCATATCTCTGTGAATTCAAGACCAACCTGGTCTACATTGAGATTTATAGGCCAGCTGGAGCTAGTTAGAACCTGTCTCAAGAAGAAAAGCAAATAGCGACAGAGGAACTAGACCACAGGTGAGGGACAGAGCGGAGTCAGGCATGCTTGGCCTTGGGTGTGATCCCTGTCACACGCCATGGTCTGCTGATTCACATCTATTATGAAGGAGAATACAGAGTGCTATGCAGAGTTCAATTCCCAGCAAACACCGGTGGCTCGCAGCCATCTGTCATGGGATCCTATGCCCTCTTGTGGTGTGTCTGAAGGCAGCGACAGTGTACTCACATACATAGAATAAAGAGATAAAGAGCAGAGCTGGGCGGTGGTGGCGCACGCCTTTAATCCCAGCACTTGGGAGGCAGAGGCAGGCGGATTTCTGAGTTTGAGGCCAGCCTGGTCTACAGAGTGAGTTCAAGGACAGCCAGGGCTATACAGAGAAACCCTGTCTCAGAAAAAAAGAAAAAAAGAGAAAAAGAGAAAAAGAGCAGAGCAGAAAGGCACGCTGCCACTGTGTCGGTGACCTGGGCACAGCTGCTTGCCCTCCCTTGGTCAGCTAGGCACCTGACAACCAGGGAAGAACGAAGGGGATAGCTGCTAGGGTGGCGGGGAGAGCCTGACCTCAAGAGAGAGCCGGCGGTCTGAGACTACATTCCAGAGCAGGATGCGCCCAGCGGTTCCGTTACCCCACGGATGCTATGACTTCTTTTCGTCTTGTTTTCATTGAGAAAGGGTCTTACTCTGTACCCCAGGCTGGCTATGAAAAACAAGTTGGCCTTAAACCTGCAGCTAACCTCCAACTCCTGTCTTTCCAGAGCTGGGATTAGAGCCTAGCTCTGGCGCCGCCAGACTCAACCTCAACTCCTCAGGCAACCTCCCCAGGCCTCCCTGGCTCCGCCTCTCTCTCTCTCGTTGCCTGGGATCACACACTCCAGGCCTCTGCACATACATCCAATTATGTGCACACCTCCACTCTGGCTTCCTTCTTACTGAGAATCGAGATATCCACCTACAGTGAGGCTTAGGATGAGGAAGAAGACAGACGGACGGCCTCCCCAAGAAGATACAAGATCTTAAAGGAAAACAAAAAAGTAGTAACAAAATCTTTTGTAAAAAAGAATCCTTCAATATTTCCCATAGCCCGGTGTCCTTCCCCAGCAGGTCATGTGAGCGTGATTCCCACGGAGGCCAGTGCTTCAACGGCCCAGGCAGGACAGAGGCTCTGGTCACCATACATGGTGCGCATGAAGTTGCGGATGAAGTCAGGAAAGCGCTGTTCCAAGATGCTGCTGCGCACGGCGCCCAGGAGCTGCAGCTGCAGGCAGGGGCGAGCGTCAGCTGGAGGGTGGGCCACCAGCAGTCCCAACCCCATCACAAGCCCAAGGCACAGGGGCCACCTTAGAGGGCCCCACCCACACCACACCCTCTAGATGAATCTCGCCCACAGGGCCCTTATGGAGCAGACTCTACACCCCCAAAGGAGCCCCGCTGTGCCTCGGACCCACATTTTCAAATAAGGAGCCACACTGCCCCCCTACCATGGCTTCACCACCACTCTCCCCGCCCCAGAGCCCCAAGGCGCCACCCCACACAGGTGTCCAGGTCACCTGATAGGCAATGTTGTGCACGGTCAGGTGGTGTAGCGCTGCAGGGTTGTCACTGTGCAGCAGGGCATGCAGGAAGGCTCGGCTGTGCCTGTGGGTCACATGGTTGGTGGCTGCACACTGCCTGAGCCCTCTCCCCTCTCCAATCCCCAATTTCCAAGACCTACGTCCGGCAGGTGGGACAGGGACATTCGGGGTTTATGGGGCGAAAGTCCTTGGCATACTGCTTCTTCTTCAACTGAAGGTTCCCAGTGGGCACAAGGGCGGATCCAAAGCGCTGGGGACAAGGAACGTCAAGGTCACAAGGGGTATAGGCTCCTAGCCCTTCCAGCCCCCTGCCCGGGACTCACCGCTGTCCGTGTGGGGTATACACAGTCGAACATGTCACATCCGAGAGCCACACACACCACCAGGTCGGTGGCATAGCTGGGCAGCCGTGGGAGAGAGGGAGAAGCAGAGTCCAGCTGAAGAGAGGGCTCCCGCAGGCTCCCTCCACCCTCCCTCGAGGGAGGGCCAAGTGATCGCTTTTGTCTGTTTCTCTACTAATGCTGTGTTTCACGGAGCCTGGGCTAGCCTTGTACTCCCTACATAGCTGAGGATGCCCCAGAACATTATTTACCCACTTCATTAGCTCCCCGTGCCAGGCCTCAGGGTTCTTCCTCCTCTGCCCCAACATACCCAACCCCCATCAGGTATCGCGGCTTGTCCTGGGGCAGCATGGCGGTGCTCAACGCCACCATCTTCCAGAACTGGTCCTTGCTCTCTCCTCCACTGAGACCTCCGATGGCGAAGCCCGGCACGTCCCTCTTTGTCATCTCTGAAAGGACAGGTGACTAGGAGGAGTTAGGATTTTGTGACATTATAAAAGGTTAAAATGAGCTACTGTCACGAGGCTCAATTTCCTTTGGTACAATACAACATTGCACTAATTTTCCATAAAACAAGGCCTTGAGGCAGGCATTTAGATACACACCCTGGAATCCCAACAGCTCGGGAGGCTGAGGCAGGAGATTCAGGAACTCAAGGCCACCCTGAACTACATGACTGACGGGGTCATTAGTGTCCCACTGTGCAGGAAGCCCCGAGTCCCAACTCAGCAACACATCATCCAACTGTGGCAATGCATGCCAGTGATCTCAGCACTCAGGCGTGGAGGCAGGAGGATCATCCTCTGCTACACAGGAAACTGCAGACCAGCCTGGGCCACCTGGAAGCCTGTCCTAAGTCAGTGTGGAATTTCAACAGATCTGTGAGAAGAGCAAGCAAGAGGGCAGAGGCACGTTCTGCCAAGCCTGATGTTCCGAGTTCCCCCAGAACCGCGTGGTGGAAGGAGAGAACTCACCCCACACGCACACCGCACACATGTGCACACGCACACCGCACACATGTGCACACGCACACCGCACACATGTGCACACGCACACTGCACACATGTGGAGGAATGGAAGAAAGGGGAATGAGGGAGAATGGGGGAAGACACACACACACACACACAGAGAGAGAGAGAGAGAGAGAGAGAGAGAGAGAGAGAGAGAGAATGAGAATGATCAAATGAGAAAACCAGGATCCAGGGATCAGTATCTGGCTCCATTTTCTAGACCTGCCCTGCTGCACAAGGCCTTTATCCAGTGCTCACACCTTTACCATTTAACCCACGGCCACAGCCGTCTGTACCTGGACCAGCCCCACCCTTGCCAGTACCTGACTCTACCTTTCAGGCAAGTGGTCCGAAGATCAGCATTCAGTCCACCCTGGATGATGGCAAAGAGGTGCTGCTTGTCCTGACGCTGATGGGCTGCGATGCACCTGTCCAGCCAGCGGACGGACCTGCAGGCGGGCCCCTGGTCACAGGCCCTCAGTGGCTGGGGAGACGGATGGGAGCCCACACCCTCCCCGGTGCACACACCCACACACCTGTGCATGGCCTCCTCCACTACGGGGCCTGTCACCGTGCTGCTCACCACATGGTCCAACTGCATGATGATGTCCGAGCCTGGGGTCGGGGCGAGAGGGTGCTCTGGTGATTTAAAGGACACAGAGGACCCTCCTGGGGACCACCTCTGTAACATCCTAACACGACTGCACGGAAGCCAGGAGACTTCTTGTTTTCTTTTCTACAAATAGACTCATGGACCAGTGTGATAGATCAGCAGGCGATGTGCCTTCCTCGAGGTCCGACTCCCCAGGAGCACGAGGTGGATCCCTGTACACTGTCACACTGTCCTACAGATCCCAGGCTCGTCTCCAGCTCCCAGTCCTCTACCCCTGCTGCGCAAGGACCTACTGACGTGATGTCCCTCAGCGGCCACACTCCACCCCCAGAACCGCATAAAGTGGGTGTGCGGTGTCTGTCCCACAAGATCTAGGACAGCCAAAGCTATATAGTGAGGTTCAGTTATTAGATTTCTAAGCCGGGTAATGGTGGTGCACGCCTGTAATCCCAGCACTTGGGAGGCAGAGGCAGGCAGATTTCTGAGTTCAAGGCCAGCTTGGTCTATAGAGTGAGTTCCAGGACAGCCAGGGCTACACAAAGAAACCCTGTCTCAAAAAAAAAAAAAAAAAAAAAAAAAAAAAAAAAAAACCAAAACCAAATCCAAAACCAAAAAACCAAGCAATTCTCAGGGACCTAGCAATTGCTAAAGTTATCACCTGGCAGGCCAGATGCACAGGGTGTATGCTGATAACAGGACCCACCAGCCACCCTAGGATGCTCTCTCTGCATTCATTCTCTCTCTCTCTCTCTCTCTCTCTCTCTCTCTCTCTCTCTCTCTCTCTCTCTCTCTGAGTCACCAGTACAAATAAACCAGAGCCACCCTTAGCATAATGCTTCCCAGAAATGGCTCTGAAACCCCAAGACTGCACACAATGAAAGGTTTGGGGACCTGAGGACAAGACTCAGCAGCAGAACTCTAGCTTGGCATGTGTGAGGACCTGGGTTACAGGCCCAGCTTAGAGAGAGAGAGAGAGAGAAAGAGAGAGAGAGAGAGAGAGAGAGAGAGAGAGAGAGAGAATTAGATAAATGGGTAGATAAGACAAATAAGACAGACAGACAGATGGATGCAAGGGCTAAAGTATGAATAGGTATACAGACTATCCCAGTCTAAAGTCATACCATCTGACTTCCTGGATCAGATCAGCGGGTAGCCACACACCTGTGAGAGACTGTCGTGTGAGAGAGCCCAGCCCTCCATGAGCAATACTATCTCCAAGCAAGTGATATTGGACTAAATAAAAAAAAAAAGCTTTGGGCTGAGGCTCAGAGCTGTGGCTAAGAGCACTCCCTGTTCTTCCAGATGACCCAGACATGGTTCCCAGCGCCTGGGGAAGTCAATGCTGCCTATAACTTCCTGTCTAGAAAAGCTACTCCCTCTGGCCTCCTCAGATACCTGCACTCACATGTACTTACAAACACATGGCTTAAAATCATAAAGACGAATCTCACTAGACACTTCCCTCAACCATCAACTGTGACCCAGAAGTATAAGCCCAATAAACACCAACCCTTTCCTCCTCAACTGGTTCAGGTTGGGCTGTTTTATCACAGTGACAGGAAGAATCCGAAACACAAAGGGCCTTTGATCAAAACCAGGTCTAGTCAGAAGAAGCAAAGGCCAGGCTGAGCGGCAAAGCTTCGTCCTATCTCAAAAAATAAACAAAAACAAAACAAAAGGCAGAGCCATGTGTGGCAGGGCATGCCTGTTACCCAAACTGGAAATAAGCGTTGTGGAGAGCGTGCATTTAGATACAAGGGCTAGGGCCAGGGGCAGGGCCAGGGCCAGGGCTCCAGTGGATTAGCGGCTGGCTCAGTGGTGGACTACCTACCTAAAACCCCTCGATGAGGGGCTATATGTAAGATGAAATAAACCCTTTCTTCCCCACGTTGTTTTCGGTCATGATGTTATCACAGCAACCTTATCCTGCTGTCCTGGCTCCGCTTAGCATAACACCACAGGTTTTCGGATAAAGAAGGCTTTAGGATAAAGCCCTCGGCCAGCACCGGAGACACCCTGGTTCCCATCCTACTTGTCTGTACAGAAGTGGAGAGTTGGATCTTATGTCCCAAGGCTCCAGCCCCACGTACAGTCTATACAGCAAACCGTCCTGGACTGGAGAGGCAGCCTGGTGAACAGAGTGCTGCTGTATTATACAGAAAGCCACGGGGCTGATTCCCAGCTCAGTGTAAAACTAGGCACGGTGGCATCTGGTTGCAATCCCCCCACTCTGGAGGTGGAGGGAAGAGGCCCGGGGTTTCAAAGTCCACCTCAGTTAAAGAGGGAGTGAGGCCCAGGCCAACACAGACTATGTAGGTCTCTGATGAAAATAAGGGGCCCGAAGCATGCCTATCTCATCTTATTGCCACCAATATTTTATTGAATTCAATTTGTCACTAAGAACACTAACAACTGCGTGTGGTGGCGCCTGTCTTTAATGCCAGCACTCCAGGAGAGGCAAAAGCAAGTCTATCTCTGTGTTTGTGGCTAGCCTGGTCTACCAGTCTACTTAGAGAGCTCTAGATCAGCTGAAGCTACATAGTGAGAGCCTCTCCAAAGTAATAAACGATAAGTAATAAATGCATACACATAAAACAAACCAATAGATAAAAAAGGGCGACTCGGTATCCAGAACTGTGTTTACACCACTGACAGTAGTTCTCTTTTTCTGTCAAGAAATGGAGACACCTTTTTTGTTTGGTTGGTTTGGTTTTTCGAGACAGGTTTCTTTCTCTGTGTAGTAGGGCCCTAGCTGTCCTGGAACTCACTCTGTAGACCAGGCTGGCCTCGAACTCAGAAATCCACCTGCCTCTGCCTCCCAAGTGCTGGGACTACAGGCGACCACCCGGCTGGAGATAGTGTTTTAACAGTGTAGCCCAAGCAGGCCTGAAAGTAGCAACACTTTTTCTGTTAGCTTGGCAGCCAGCACACAGTTTTTTGCTTTGGTTTTTCTGTAATGTGTTTGTTTCGTTTTGTTTGCTGAGGTAGGGATCTAGTCCAGGATATTGGCAAAGCACTCTGAGGCACATACCCAACACAGGACCTATTCTTTTTGTTGTTGTTTGTTTTTTGTTTTGTTTTGTTTTTGAGACAGGGTTTCTCTATGTAGCCCTGGCTGTCCTGGAACTCACTCTGTAGACCAGGCTGGCCTCAAACTCAGAAATCCGCCTGCCTCTGCCTCCCAAGTGCTGGGATTACAGGCGTGTGCCACCGCCGCCCGGCTTTTTTTTTTGTTGTTGTTGTTGTTTGTTTTTTGTTTTGTTTTGACAGGACCTATTCTTTATCCTTATTTTCACTAGGTGAAAGAGTCCAAATTCGAAGACATCCCAACCCATACGTGGCATTCGAAGCCCTGTCTAAGCTGCAGACATCCGGAAGGGGCAGCGCCCTCTTACCCAGAGCATTCTGGATCTCCACGGACCTCTCTGGGCTCAAAAGTGTCTCTTCTCCATCGTAGGGCGAGCTGAAGCGGACGCCCTCCTCTGTCACCTCGGACAGGGAGAAGAGGGACACCATCTGGAAGCCGCCGCTATCCTGGGGAGACGCCGCAGCGAAGCTGTCAGGAGATGAGACTGGGGTCCTCTTACCTCAATGCAGAGCCCGAGGGTGGCAACCTCGACTCACCGTCAGCAGATTGTGGGGCCAATTCATGAAGCCGTGAAGACCCTGGGCTTTCTGGATCAGCTCCGGACCCTGAGATGGAGAAAAAGTTATGCGGTAACCCGCAGCTCCCCGGCCAGGTCTGGGTGAGCCCCTGCACGGTGCGCGTTACTCCACCGACTTTTCCAGAGGCGTGTCCCGGCCAGGTGACCCCCTAGACGCCCACCCCCAGGTCGAATCCACACACCGGCCTGAGCCCCAGATGGTAGGTGTTGCCCAAGCAGATGCGGCAGCCCAGGGTGTCCAGCTGCTCCGCGGTGATACCCTTCATGGTGGCCTGTGTACCCACAGGCATGAACACAGGGGTGGCTACCGTTCCATGCGGCAGCCGCAGCTCACCCGCCCGAGCTCTGGAGCGACTGCACTCAGCGACCAGCCGCATGATTCGCGGAGCGGACTCGAGAGACCCTGAGCTGCCTACCGCCGCCATTTTCACTCCCGGAACCACGTGGCCCGAGACCACAGTGGGCGGCGCCATGTTCCCTGAATCACGTGATCTGGGAGAGCTTTCGGGAACCATAGCAACTGACGCCTGCACCCTCCACACTCTTGGGTGCAGTACTTTCAGATCCCATTGCTGCCACTTTCCCTCTATAACGAAAACGGTTCTAAGGCCCAATGCCATGGCTCAGCGAATGAAGATACTCGGCGCCAAGCCGGATGACCTGAGCCTCTGGAACCTACAAGACAGCCACTCAAATTCACCTGAGCGGACATACAACAAATGTATTTTAAAACACTCCATGACCGGGCGTGGTGGCGCACGCCTGTAATCCCAGCACTTGGGAGGCAAAGGCAGGCGGATTTCTGAGTTCAAGGCCAGCCTGGTCTACAGCGTGAGTTCCAGGACAGCCAGGACTACACAGAGAAACCCTGTCTCAAAAAACCAAAACCAAAACAAAAACACTCCATGTTTTTCTGCTGTATAACAAACCTGTACAACAGACCAGCCAGGCAGTGGTGGCGCACGCCTTTAATCCCAGCACTTAGGAGGCAGAGGCAGGCGGATTTCTGACTTCGAGGCCAGCCTGGACTACAAGAGAGTTCCAGGACGGCCAAAACTACACAGAGAAACCCTGTCTCGAGAAAAAAAAAAAAAAAGAAAGAAAAAGAAAAAGTGAGCTTCCTGCCTGGCAAGCACGAGGCTCTGGGTTGAGTCCTCTGCACACATATTCACATACACACAGAGCACGAAGATGGATGTATTTGTGTCTTCATACATGGAGTCCCTACACACTAGTCTCTGTCATTTTGTATTCATTTATTAAGGACCCAGCATGTAGAAAGGTGCTCATACAGTCCGTCAATTTTTTGTCAAAGGATTCATTACAAAAAGAAACCTAAAGCCCAGAAACGTGACCCTCACCATTCCTTTATCCAAAGAGGTGTGTGAGTATACTCATGTGTCCCCAGTGCCCTGAACAGAGATAAAGATAGTGATTTTCTGACACTTCTGCCAGCAGAGGGCACCATTGTCCCACAACATTGCCAGTGAGCGGCTATGCAGAATTTGCTCTCATGGGCAGAGGTACTGGGTAGAGTCAGAGTCTGAGAGTCTGTTACCGTGATAAAGGGTAAATGATACCCATTTCCAGAGGTTATAGGGGTGAGCTTAGGTAGAATGCCTCAAAACCCCAAGACTGAGGTGTCGCTCAGTGATACAGCACTTCCTCAGCAATAGTCAAGGCCCGTGTGCTCTCTGTGTGAGCAGAGACTGAAGGATGGCTAATGCCCTGCTCTCCGGTCTCTCACTGAGCTGAAAGCAGCTTGGCCGTCAACAAGCCCCAGCGAGCCTCACTTCTACGACCACTCCTCCACATGCACCCGTGTCAGCGTGGATATACCCACACACCTGCTACAGCGTCCGTGTGGGGGTTAGAGGACAACTTCCAGGGTCTGTGCTCCACAGCCCCAGAAAATGAAATCCAGGTTGTCATCTTTATGCATTTATTCAGCTCCCTAGACCCCAGCCAGCTATTGGACTAGAACTGCTGAGCCATCTCTCCAGTCCTGTATCGGTTTTTTGTTTTGTTTTGTTTGGTTTGAGACAAGCTCTCACATAGTTCATACTGACCTCAAATTCACTATGTAGCTGAGGTTGACCCTCTTGCTTTTTTTTTTTTTTTTTTTTTTTTTTTTTTGTCAAGGCAAGATTTCTCTGTGTAGTCAGTCCAATCTGTCCAGGAACTTGCTCTGTAGACCAGTCAAGAAATCTGCCTGCCTCTGCCTTCCAAGTGCTGGGATTAAAAGCATGCATCACCACTACCCAACCTGCCTCCACCTTTAAGTGCCAATTATACCACCATAATTGCTGGCTCTTGGGTTGAGGCAGAATTTTACCCTGCAGACTATGCTGTCCTGGAGCGATGCAGTCTGAGCTGACCTCTCACAGCAAGCTCTCTGCCCCAGTCCCCACTCTTTAAGATTTTAGGTTGAAGCTACTACAGCCAGCTTCAACATCCAATCTTTTCTCTCTTGTTGTTCTTCAAGGCAAGGTGTCACTGTGTAGCCCTGGCTATCCTAGTACTCACTCTGTAGACCAGGCTAGCCTTTGCCTTGAACTCCACCCGCCATGACTGGGCTTATTGACAGGGTCTGATCATGCAGCCCACCTGTCTCTGCCTCCTGGGTGTTGGCATTAAAGGTCTGTGTCCCCAAACCCGATTCATCCATTAGGCGAGGCTGGCTTACAAGCAATCACAGAGGGTGTCTCCGCCTCCCAGCACCAGGGTCAAAGCAGATCACTGCCATGGCCTGACACGTGCTGGGGCTCTAAGCAGGGTTTTGCCACTGAATGGTCAGTTTTATGGACTGACCTTCCCACCCCTGGAGCAGACTTCTCTGGGTCTAGATTTTTATTCCGTTTCTTTCTCCCTTTTAGTGTCTTATAGTCAATTCTGGCCTCAAGAATCTTGTGCTCACCTGAACTCATTAACCTCCAATGGTTGAGAAACAGAATCAAGGACTGGGCCTGGTGGAAGGCCCCCGAGCTTAAAGTAAGACCTGAAAGTTGGCGCCAACACTGGAGAAGGCTCTCCAGGGTGCACTAACAAGAGAAAGTAATGGGGCACTTGAGAAGCGAACTCCAAGAGTGGCTGGTGGGACTGAGGGGAAAGGAAGGCAGGCAAATGTCACCGCAAGCTGTGAGGCTGGACTGGAGGGTGTAGGCTTTGCCACTGGGGTAGATATGCATGAGAGTAGCAGCGGGAGAGCTGGGAGCATCCTGGCCCCTCCCCTACAATCAACATCACCGGCAACTCCGCTTCAGCACAAGGGACAGCGCCAGGAGCTTGGAGAAGCAGCTGCACATACAAGAGGCGGGGCTGAGAGCACTGCCTTCAGAGGTTGGGGACTCAGTGAGAATGCTGGCTGAGTTCCCAGTGTGGCAACGTCCAGGAGTTACCTAGGAAATCCTGAGGAGGAAACTGGTTTCGAAGGGATGCTGTGTTCTGTCTAGCCATATGTGGTCTGTGCCCTCCCTCAGACTGTGTTCTCACTTAACCGGAGGTCCTGTGCTAGTCCCTGGAACCCTCTAAACGGGGATTAGGTGGCTGGCAGGAGAGAGCAGAGGTCTGGAGTCTAGACAGGCGGGTGGGGACTAGATAGAATTCTGGGTTCAGATAGAAGCCGAGAACTTTCAGGAATGTAAAACCTAGGGTATCAGACCCAACGGTAAAATGGTGATTTAAGGACCATGGATTCTGGTGGGCACTGTAGAAGGCTCTAGAGCCTCTAAGCTTGTTTAGTTAGCCAGGGTAGTATCCCAAAACACCCCTGGATGCCACAGCAGCTGAGCTTGGATGCCATTTTGGGGGCAGTAAAGGTCAAGGAATCACGATCGCCTTAGCTCTTAAAATCTCACTTCACACAAGATTACAAGCCCTGTCCTTTCAAAAGGCCCACCTCTAGAGTTCTTCAAACAACTTTAGTTCTCCAAGTCCTAGAGACTTTCAATTTCAGAACACTCCAGAATTTCAGCACTTCCTGGCCTACCATCTCTTTTTTTTTGTTTTTTGTTTTTTGTTTTTTTGTTTTGTTTTGTTTTGTTTTGTTTTGTTTCTCGAGACAGGGTTTCTCTGTATAGCCCTGGCTGTCCTGGAACTCACTCTGTAGACCAGGCTGGCCTCGAACTCAGAAATCCGCCTGCCTCTGCCTCCCAAGTGCTGGGATTAAAGGCGTGCGCCACCACCGCCCGGCCTACCATCTCTTCTTGTCTTGCAATGCCACCGACCTTGCTCCATAACTCAGAGGGTTCATCCAGGTCTTCCCAGACCAGAACCCTCAGCGACCCATCCCACTGCCCTCAGGACAAGGGTTAGAATTCCAGGCCTGGCATTTGGTGAGCTCCGCCCACCAGTCACACTTCTCAACATTGCCTTTGCATACAGCTTCAATCCTTGTCCAAACCCTATTGTTGCTCTGCCCAGGATACTCTCTCCAGCACTTCTGACCTCGTTCTGGCCCAGCTGAGGCTGTAGAGAGCAGTGCCAACACAGGTAGCACAGACCCTGAACATCCTGCCACTAAAGTGCGTGGTTAAAAAAATAAAAAAATAAAAAAATAAAAAAATAAAAAAATAAAAAAATAAATAAGACCATGAACAAAATGTGGGGCATCTCTGTGCTGTGCCTCTGTCTCTCCGGGGAAGGGTTAGTGAACCCTGCACCCAGACCTCCACTGTGACTTGCCTTATCTCCAGTTCTCAGCAGGTCAAGTACAGTTAGACCTGAGGTCACAGCTGCGAACTGGATGTACAGCTGCAGATGTGAAAAGCATTATGGTGAGCTTTGTACCAGAGGCCATCAGTGGAGGTAAGCTGGTGGATGAGAATGGCCACAGGCCGGGCACCGCCTGAGTAGGTGGATGCCTCAGGCCTGCGTCCCTGCCTTTACAGAGTCCAGAGGTGGCCTTTAGTCACCCATTTCCAGCCTGGAAGGCTTCCTGCCCTCTGACAAGTGTTACCACTTTGGAGCAGTTTGCCCCTGGAACCCAGGCCCCAATCCCAAGCGTCTTATCAGATGGGCATCGAGTTATCAGAAGGGGCCAAAGCTCCTTGCCCCTTCCTGCTGAGGCTCCTGGTGACCTCTGAAGACAGTGGACATGAGACACCACAACCTGGAGAATAGCACCCAAGGACTGTGTACCTCATAAGCCAGCTCCTGTCTACTTACTACTGGGCAGGGGAGGGGTATCGACTCCCCAGGTCAGCTTCCTGGGGCTGGAGTGCAACCAAGGGCTCCTATCAGGTATGCACAGGTACTCACTCAGGGGACAAGCTACACCTTCCTGAAGCCAGGTTCCTAGGTTGATGAGCTCAGATACACACCAGGGGTGGTTGAGTGTCCACCGACAAACTTGTGTGGTGGTAGGCAGGCACGGTCACCCAGAGCTGTAGCTGCTGTTCTGGTCCTTAGGAGTTCTGAAGGCGCTGGGCTTCACAACTCCTCCCTCAGGTATTAACCTCACTAAGGCACCCTTTATGTCCCTTTCTCACAGCAGAAGAGAGCAATTTTCTTTGGCTGCCTTGTTGCATGGACGCAGGAGCCTGGATACCCCAAACATCTTCTGAGCACCCTGTTGCTTGTGAGGGAAGCCGAGGGACACCTGTGCTCAGGCTCGCAGACTAGAAAAGGTGACGGGTTTTGTTGAAGGTACTTGGGCTCCGCTGGCTGCCCTCTAGACTCTGTGGGGTGTGGGGAGTTGGGGGTGGGGCGCAGGCGCCCACGGGTGAGAAGGCCTTCCTGGTGAAGACACAGCACCATCTGCACTGTGTGAGTAGCAAGAGGCATGTCCCACTCTCCAGGCAACACTGGCTTCTGGCAGCATCCCTCCCCACCTTGGTGTAGAATGTCCCCTGGGGTCAAAGATCACTGAAGTGACAACCACTGCCCTTGGGCACTCACAAGTCCCAGTCCCAACTCTTCAATGTTTTCAGCACCTCCAGGTCGAACTGAAAGTAGGCGACTTTACCCAGACCCCCATGCAGTTTTCCAACTGAGTTTACAGTCTGCAGCTTAGGTGTGAGATAAGACTTAACACCATTATCAAATCTGGGTGTGGTGACGTACCCTCTGTCCCCCACATCCCAGCACTTGGGAGGCTGAGAAAAGCGTTCTGCAAGTTTGAGACTGCTGGGGTCCCATAGAGTGAATGAGGACCTGAAGAACCAACACCATCCAAAAAGAGAAGACACTGGAAGGCCTGCGGCTGAACTCTTGCTAGTAAACATGGTCCTCTCTGACCTGCCCCCCTCTTGTATGGTGGGGGTCAGACACCCAGGCCTGAGACAGGCGTTGTTTTGTTTTTCTTTTATTTATCTACATTCAGCGGAATTCAAATGTACTGTCTGAATGATCCAGACATAAAAAAAACAAAAACAAAAAACCCACTGTTGTTTTAAAATAAAACTTTCACTTATAAAACTGAAACACTAAGCATTAAAATAATGAAAGCTCGTTTAACTCACTTCACAAAAAAAGCATTAACAGATGATGTATCCCTTCTGCAACTATTTAAAGACACCCGATGGAACTCGCACCAGGCGTAAGCAGACAGAGGGATACGCACGGCAAGAACTCTGAACACTACTCAGACAAGGCGTAATGGTAACTAACAAACCACTGAAGACACGGAGTCCAAAACACAGCTAAATAGGGGTCACGGCACGGGTCCCAGGGACCACACCTCACAGCGTGGCAACGTCAGCAACGTGGACGGGTGGGCACTGGCCCAGTGGACATGGCAACTGGTGATGTGCAGACTCCATCTCCCGAGTCACGTTGGAGGCAGAGGCGGAGGGCTGAGGGGCAGCCTGGGCCTTTATCTGTACTGGTAGCTCATGCTGTGCTCTGTGTTCCGACTGTAGCCACCCTGTGAGGACTGGTAGGAGCTGGCAGGGCCACTGTAGCTCTGGCTGGACCCAGGGGAGCTGTAGTTTGACTGTGATGAGTAGCCTCCTGCAAGATGAAAGTGGCTTAGAGGACAGAACTGTCCGCTGAGGTGGCAGCTCCTGCTTTGTCACACGGGCCTCTCACTCACTGCTCCCCTGAGAAGTGGGACAAGCCTCTAGGGGCTGGTGTCAGGCGCTGATTTTCTGACCGGAGAAAGGAGCCCCACACCTCAGTTCAGTCCCCTCTGACACAAGTGGCTCTATGGTGCCAATATTTAAGAACATTAGCTAGGCATGGTGACACACCTTTATTCTCAGCACTCATAAGGCAGAGGCAGGCTAGTCTGTGAGTTTGAGGCCAGCCTGGTCTATAGAGCTGGCCTCAAAACAACAGGCGGGAGGGTGGAGCTGGGTATTCTGAAGACTGAGCCCAGGCTCCCCAGCCCCCAAGCACAGTGACCAGCAATTGTCAGGAGAGTCTCAGGCCCACTGCATTCGGTCAAGTCCTGTGCTGTGTACGCCCCCGCCCACCCCTAGTGGGCCCACCTTGTTTGCCTTGGTATGAAGAGCTGCCTCCGGAGCCTGCGCCATAGCCTCCATGTGAGCCCGTGTTGTAGGACGATGACCCGCTGGAGCCATAGCTGTTTCCTCCACTCCGGCCTCCACTTCCACTGTAGTCTGAGGGAAAGAAATCAGCGCGCTCAGGGCCTGAGCCGAGGATACCTGAGGTAGGTAAGGGCCTGAGTGGCACGCCCTGCCACGCCCTGCCCTGCCCTGCCCTGGGTAAGACTTGGAGCCCTCGGAGGTCCATCTACCTCATCTTCCCACCTCCCTCTTCTTCCGAGACACATGCTTTCGCCTTCCCCGCCATCCACACCAACCGTTTAGTCCCCAGTCCTTCTAATGGCTGCTCTTCTGTCATGAGGACAAACTCACACCTATTCAACCCTACTTGGCAATAGTACACATAAGGTCCTGAGACCCGTGCATGGGGATGGCTCACGGAGGAGCTGGAGAGAACCTTGAGAAATAAGTCCCAGGATGTTGACAGCCTTGCAATGTCTACCCTGGTTATAACTAGCCATAGCCTGAGAACAGAGGCCTCAGCCAGAGGTAGAGACAGAAGAAACAGAGCGCAAAGCAATGCTTCCAAGTTTCTTCCTACCTCCCACCCTCTCAGAGCGGAGACTGTCTGAGATCAAGACCTCACAGTTCCTGGCTAGAGCTGGGCTTCTTGCCATCCCCAACCAGGAGGCAGACACTGGAGGTCAACTCACTGAATTTGCTGTCGTAGCTGTAGTCAGAGCCCCCACCACCACCAGGGGAGCTGTAAGAGTTGGAGTAGGAGTAGCTGCCCTGCCCATGGCCATAGCCTTTCTGCTTGCCCTGTGGTGTGCCGTAGCTGCTGTACTGGCTCTGGTTGTAAGGCTGCTGCTGGCCCTGGTGGGACTGGTAGCCCGAGCTGTAGGAGGGTTTCTGCTGGCCCCCGTGCAGCGGCTTCTTCCCAGCATGCTTCGGGGGTACTGGTGAGTTGTAGCTGTCTCCTTGGTAGTAGGAGCTGTAGCTGGATGAGCCACCACCTCCCCCGCTGCCTCCACCACCGGCATTCCCAGAATGCCCTCCATTGCTGTAGAACTGACCTAGACAGGGAAGCGGCACATTAGAAGGAGGGTCCCAGGGTGAGGGCTGGGAGGGGAGGAAGGCAGAAGTCATGGCCCCTGAAGGCTGGCCCGCAGCCTGC
Source organism: Apodemus agrarius (assembly GCA_964023405.1). Classification (NCBI taxonomy): domain Eukaryota; kingdom Metazoa; phylum Chordata; class Mammalia; order Rodentia; family Muridae; genus Apodemus; species Apodemus agrarius. Next base: position 21,642,872 of record OZ030012.1, on the reverse strand, counting down.
TGCTCAGAGCAGCAAGGAACAGACTGGAGCACAAGGCTCTGCTGGTCGAGGCAGCCTGGCCTAAGCCAGCCCAGCCTTCAGCTCCACTCACCCTCAGCTGGTGACAAGGGTCTTTGCCAAGCAGCAGCACGACAGCAGCTTTGCAGATGTCAACATTACAATGAGATGGGCTCCGAGCACGGATGACATTCAGGACTAGCTGACGGCTACCCAGATGTCCCCAACGGTGACAGGAAAAGCAAAGCACCCAGAAGCAGTGAGCCACCCCCTTTCCCCTCCGAGCAGGAAATGAACTCAACAGACACAAGCCTTGGGGACCCCAGGAGGAGATGCCATAGCCACCAGGGTCCTTAAAGACCAAGTGCACTAAGATAGTGCACTCAGACACTTGCCAAGCCTCCTCCCTCCCTCCCTCCCTCCCTCCCGCCTTCCCTTCCTCTCTGTGAAAAACACAGGACTACGGGCACAAAATGGGTCCCTAGTCTCCTGAGAAGGCAAGCACAGGCTAGGCTATAAGGTCTGAAGGGTCTCCGTGGCAGGACTGATGAGCTAGCCCTATGGCCCCCACTGCTGACCACTGGGTTTGTCAACATGCTCCCTATTAGAGATTTGGGTGGAATGACATGGGCGGGGCCGGGCGGGGCCATGACATCACTTCAGCCACACTGAAGAAGGGAGTTCCCATCTCCAGGCAGGCTCAAGGGAAGCCAGTGCTCAACAGGGACCTTGGAGTTCCTAGAAGCCTGGATTCCCAGAGTAGGGGCCTCAGCATGCAGACCTTTAAGCCCAGTGAACCCCATCAAGCCCTAGACAGGTAGAAGGGAAAAGAGATATTCCCACGAAGCCTGTCCTTCCTTCCCAGGTTGAAAACTAAGGGCACCACACCTTCCCTCTGCCCCCCGTGGATGCACACCTCACGCCCATGCTGATGCTCCCCGCACCCTCCCACCCCACCACCAGCACAAGCACCAGGAGAGGCAACGCCCCTGTGCAAGCTCTCCTCTACACAGGTCTCTCCCACCCCATCACAAAGCCACAACACTGCAGGAGGAAGTGTTCCACAATGCGAGAAAGCAGACACATGGAGGCTCAGCGAGGACCCTGGGAAGCCGGGGCACCACCCCTCCCCACCCCCACCCCAGCGCCTCCTCCAAGCCCCTGCCTGCCCAGGCTTCCCCAGGCTCCTATGCTGAGCTGCCTGCCAGAAGCCAGGCGTGAATGAAGACTCGAGTACCGAGGGCTCATTACTTTAACATGTATTCATTTAAAAAATAATAGTAATAAGGAAGGGTAGGTTTTCAACGTCATTCAGAACTATTTCCTGGTATAAAAAGACATTATTTGCCAACAATAACTTTCTAAAAAATAAAAATAAAATAAAATACATCATGCAAAATCGTAGAAAGTTTCACTGACTTTTCAAACCTTGGGGAACAAATCACACAGGAACCATTTTGATCACTTTTTTGCCTGAATAAACGTCAAATGTTGCAAGTCAAGGCAGGGGCAGGTCTGCAGTAAGGACTGCAGAGCAGAGGTTCCCCACCAAAAAGAAGGGAGTCTGTTCTTTATGCACTGCAACAAATTTCTAGACACACAGATTCAGTGTCTCTGTGCCGGGCAGTATAGAGTAGACCCTGGTGGGGCCAAAGCCAACTCTTTGCTAGGGAAAAAAAAAAACTCTAGGCAATGTGTCAGGCTCCTCCAGCTCATTTTTAAAGCCCCATTGTGAAAAAGAAAACAAAGCTAAACCCCAATCCAGGAGTCCATCGCCGAGCTGCGATCAGGACTTGCAAAATTTTACGTTATTCCCTCCTCTCAAGCCTGTCTCATTTCTCACACAAGTAACGGAAGCGCAGTTTTGATGCCTTTGCAAGTTCACTAAACTTAACTAAAGCAGCCACAGAACCTCCTCACCCCAGGACCCACCAGAGCATTACAAAAGGCGGGAGGCCCTGCTGTGCGAAGCACAGTCCTGGCTGTCCCGGAGGTTTACATGCTCGTTAGAAAGGCAAGGGAAGAGCCAGCTGCTCTGGGGCCACATGTGCTGGAGCAGTTCCATCACTGCCAAAGGCATCAACCAGATGTAGAGATTTGTGAAAAGGTTAAAAATGCATACAAAACCTGCTGTAAATTAAGACAAAGGTAGATTAAAACGTGCCATTATCTGTCTCTTTAAATAAAATGCTTTCCATAAAAAGCAGAGATGGGCTTTTGCCTTGATGCTGAACAACGTTGGCTCTAGAATTCTGTGCAAGGCTGCACACGCGCGCGCGCGAGCACACACACACACACACATACACACACACACACACACACACACACACACACACACAAATCTCTGAGAAAAGGGTTTTTCCACTTAGTGTGAACTTCGAAATGACCAAGTTCAAAGGCAAATTCATGATAGAAACTGCCATTGTCTTAAGTCTGCAGGCTAACAGTTTCAGACAGGCTGCGGTGGGAAGCCACGGTTGACAGCCCCCGTGAAGCACAGGGACACAGCACGGACACTTTGGGTTTTGGAGTTGGAGGAAATTGGAGTAAAAAGTTGATTTTGTGTCAATACTTTTAGACGCTCTAGGAAGCCCCAAAATCATGATAGCCGTAGCAGTCTGTGAAAAAGTCACCTACAAAAGGGGGAGACAGAGCAGAGAGAAGAAATTAGAATTCTTTTGAAAAAGGGCACAGAGCGCCACATTTGAAATTCAGGTTTTAGATTTCTCTGCTCATGTGACCCCCCAATGAAGGCTCCTTCTCAAGACAAGAGCGGTGCGTGGGCAGGAAGGCGCATTCTCAAAGACTGGTGCTTAAAGCAGAGAAATTTAAAATGCCGACTTCAAAGGAACTTAAGTCCTACACAAAGGGTGTCTTAGCATTAAAATTGTCAAGGACACACTTTGGGGATGGGGAGGTGGGGGGGGGGGGCTTGAGGGCCAGCTAACCTAATCACCGCAAAAAGGTACGGCTGGTGGCCCTGAGCCTCAGAGATGCTGAGGCAAGCACCCTACCCTGATCAGACCCAGACTATGCTGCCGCAGCTTCCCAAGTGCAGACACAGAAAGTGCACTTACTGTAGCCTGCTGTGGCCGAATTGCTGCTGTACCCATAGTTTCCATATCCAGCACCTGGAAGAGAAGAGACAGGCTGCAGGGTAGACAGGCACCCCCCTTGTGCCTTCCAAGGAAAGGTACACAATCATTCCTGGAGTAGGCCAATAGATGACATGGAAAAGGAGGTCCCTCACCAGCATTCATGTAGCCTCCTCCATGGTTAGTGCCACCAAATCCTCGGCCACGTCCTCGCCCTCGGATGTTACCTCCTCGGCCTCGACCTCGGATGTTGGGAGGTGGGGGCACTTCATTATGCATTGGGCCTCCCATGCCAAAGCCAGGGTTGTGAGGCTGAAAGAGAAGGCAAAGGAATGGGGTTTACCCCACCCTCAAATTATCCAAATTTCCACCCATGGTCAGAGGGGGCCAAAGGTAAATCCTCACCTTGGCAGCAAATTTGGGCCCACCTCGGACAGGTACGGGGGCTCTTTTCTTTTTGTTGGCTTCAAGAGCAAGAGGGGCATCAGGGAAAAGCTTTTCTAATGCCGCAAGTGCAGCATAAGCCTTTGCCACCTTTTTGTTTGAACCAGCACCTTGAAACTTCTGTCCGTCCACCTCAACCTGTAGAAAAATACAATACACTGTGTGTGGGCTGAACTAAGCCAGGACCTCCTCCAGGGGGAGGGCCTATGTCAAGGCTTTCTGGAGAGGACGGCCCCTCACCCCTCACCCCCAGCACTCATTTCCCAGGAAGTTCAGAGCTGTCTCCAGCCAGCCCCTGCTTACTCACCTCCATAACAAAGCGTTTGTCGTGGCTGCCCCCTGTCTCAGAAATGAGCTCATATTTGAGGCCGCGCCTCTTCTCATTCAGCTCCATAACAGGGTTCTTGCCATGCTTAGTCAAAATTGGCCCCTGCTGTTCGACACCCTCAGGGAAAGCACAAACAAACAAACAAACAAACCACACTAAATTAGATTTGGGCACTCCACCCAGAAGGGGACGGTCATGGAGCTGACCCTCTAACTGGATCTGGACCCCTATGTGGAGGGGGGGGATGATGCCGGGACCCAGGGAAGCACCACCTCCGCCAAGTCCCTCAGGCTCTGGGCTGCACAACTCCCACAGCTTCCTGCGGCAGGTAAGGTTATTGCAAAGCATTACTATATACCAAGTTCTCACAAAGGGGCAAGCAAGATAGCTCAGTGGGTAGAGATGCTTGCCACAAAGCCTGATGGTCCAAGTCAGTCTCTGGGACTCACACAGTAGAAAACATACTTCTAGAGGTCAGGACCACTAACCGTGTGCTATCTGGAGGCTTTAGGTCCTCATATGTGTATGCACACAATAATGAACAGAAGAAAAAGATGGCAGTAATAAAATGAGATTGCCATGGAACTTATTATATTAAAGAGGGGGAAAAAAAGGTTCAGAGACTAAACCAACGCAGAATTTTAAAGCACTGGCTGTTCTCCAGGGGACCCACATTCAGCTCCCAAAACCTACATGGTGGCTCATAAGCTTTTTGAAATTCAGTTCTGAAGGATGAGGGCACTGCATACATGTGTTATGTGCGCACTCACACACACGCGCACGCACAAAGATCCATATAAAAGATAAAATGAAAGGGGGGAACAGTTTAAGCCTGAGAACCACCAGGTACCCCAGTTAAAAACAAACTACAAAATAATCAGTGTGTGAAGTGATTTTGGGATTTCACACTGGGCCACAGGAAGGAGAAGCCTGCCTGTTCTGACTGTAAGGACTACTGGCCACCCGTTCAGTCCTGGCAAGAGGTTATTTCTAGCACCCACCATGCATGCAGTGCCATCTCTAGCACCCACCAGAGGCTCACCTCAGTTGTGGCATCTGAAGGGAAGACCGAACTGGGGTTGGAGACGGCTTCCACCACAGGGGGCGGAGCCACGACTGCCGGCTTCCCATCAGACTCCTCAGCGGAATCCTCCCCCTTGCTGGAGTCTCTGCCTTCAGTGCCTGTTGGCAAGCCCATGTCCTGTAACACCTGTGGAGCAGACAGCCGGCCTCAGGTGAGGAGAAGGCCCTTCCCACACTCCAGAGCCTCCCACACTCCAGAGCCTCCCACGCGGGCTCGCAGCACAGACCCAAATACCTTGCCCTTTCAGTTCCCGAGTCACCTCTGAACGTATGATAGATGTAACTTGTCGAATGATCCAAAATTCTAACTACCTGTATTTTTAACCCTTTCTGAGATGCATGCTATAAGCCAGAGAACCCTGAGGCCAAAGTGAGAAGTGCAGTCTGTGTTAGGAAAGGAGAGCCCACCCACACTCACCTTCACGGCCACGTGAAGCTTGGCGGTCTTTTTAGATGGCCCGGAGGCCTCGAAGGTGCTGCCATCTACCTCCACAGACATGGTGAAAATGGGAGCATGAACAGGGCCAGTCTGGGAGATCAGCTTGTACTGCAGCCCAGGCTTCAGCTGGTTTAACCTCATCAGGGCATTCATAGCTTGGGGAGGTTCGGTCTTCTCCTCTAAGACGAGAATAAAGTAGATGGGATGAAACTTCCAGGGCCCAGAAAAGGCAAAGCACAGATACTGCTAGGAGTCTCTGCGGCAGCTGTGACTCACGTGGAACCTTTCCCTGTTACTAGTTTTGGGGAAGCCGAGTGACGACAAAGGCTCTCTCTGTTATCTCAGCTTAGACGTGAAGTGGCAGTCTCTCACCTTAGCCTCAGGTGCTGAGGTTATAGACTCGGGCCACCAGTCCAAGACATTACTTTTTTACAATACATAAACATCAGGGGCAGCCTGGTTTCCATAGACAGATCAAGGACAAATGTAGCTACAGAACAGAGACCATGTTTCAAATAAATAAATAAATAAATAAATAAATAAATAAATAGCTGAGCTGGGAAGTGTCTAAGAGGCCAAAGAATGTCGTGAATGAATGCCTCAGAGTGCAGATCTCCGTACTCCTGTGGCTAGACAGGAGATGGAAATCCAAGAATTCCCAGGAAGCACATGAGACAGCTAGCCTGGCCTAGTAAGCCGATAACAATAAAGACACCCTGTGTGAAGAAGGTGGAAGGCAGACACCCAAGGCTATCTCTAACCTCCACAAGAACACCATGACACATGTGCATTCACACCCATACAAAAAAAATTTAAATATACAGAGATTAAGAAAAAAAATTAGCCGGGCGTGGTGGCGCACACCTGTAATCCCAGCACTTGGGAGGCAGAGTGAGGCAGATTTCTGAGTTCGAGGACAGCCTGGTCTACAGAGTGAGTTCCAGGACAGCCAGGACTACACAGAGAAACCCTGTCTCGGAAAAAATTAAAAAAAAAAAAAAATTTATCCTCTCTCATCACTCTTGCCTCTCTGCCCCTCTTGGGCTCTCCTCCCCTCCCCCCTCTCTCCACGTGGTCATGGACGGCCTCCACTCCTCTCTTCTTCTTCTTCTTCTTCTTCTTCTTCTTCTTCTTCTTCTTCTTCTTCTTCTTCTTCTACTACTACTACTACTACTACTACTACTGCTACTACTACTTCTTCTTATTCTTATTCTTCTTCCTCTTCCCCCCCCCTCTTCCTCCACTACACCATCAACTCCCATCCTCTTCCCTGAATAAACTCTATTCTATACCATGAAAAAAGAAAAAAAGAAAGAAAAAAATTAAGCCAGGCAGTGGTGGCACACACCTTTCATCCCAGCCCTCAGGAGGCAGAGGCAGGCAGACCTCTGAGTTCAAGGACATCCAGGGCTACAGAGAAACCCCTGCCTCGAACAAAACAAACAAAAAACCCACAATGAATGAATAAAGTAATGAAGGCTTTAAATAGGCATTTTCTTAAAAAAAAAAAAAAAAAAAAGCCAGGCCGTGGTGGCGCACACACCTTTAATCCCAGCACTTGGGAGGCAGAGGCAGGCGGATTTCTGAGTTCGAGGCCAGCCTGGTCTACAAAGTGAGTTCCAGGACAGCCAGGGCTACACAGAGAAACCCTGTCTCGAAAAACAAAACAAAACAAAACAAAAAAAGGCAAAGAGCAGGGCAGTGGTGGCACACGCCTTTAATCCCAGCACTTGGGAGGCAGAGGCAGAGGCAGGGGCAGAGGCAGAGGCAGGGGCAGAGAGGCAGGTGGATTTCTGAGCCCAGCCTGGTCTACAGAATGAGTTCCAGGACAGCCAGGGCTACACAGAGAAACCCTGTCTACAAAAAAACAACAACAAAAACAAAGCCAATCAAAAATCAAAGCACACTCATGACTTCCAGCTGTACAGAGACTGGGGTAGGAGAAGGAAGGGCAGCGCCCAAAACCTGGGCACATGCTCGCACCTTTCTTCTGGATCTTCTTTTTCTTTTTGCTGGGAGACTTCTCCTCCCCATCTTCCTCCATAGGGCGTTTCATGGGTGTGATGGCGTAGGTGGTGCTGGGGGGGATTTGAACTGAAAAGGAGACCAGTGAGAGAGCTGAGACAGGCAAACGGCACTCTAGAGAGAGCTGTCGGCAACGCCTGTGTGTCCTTACTTACCAGTGTAGTCCACCGGGTTCTCGTTCTTTGGTTTCTTGGGCATTTTGGAAGGCAGGGGGTCCATTCCCAGTACTTTATGGAGTTGACCAAAGGCAGCAAGTCGCAGAGCATGCTATAGAAGGGAAGAAAGTCTGACTCGGCTGCCTCAAGCTAGAGTGACTGTGTGTGCGCTTACTAATGCCTTCTGAGGTGGGGCAGGAGCTGGAGGGCTACTAACAGTCTCCCCTAGGTCGTCAAGGGGTCCCCTGACAGCCAGGGCAGGGCCTGACAGCTCGGGCCCAGCCTTGCTGTGGGGGAGGGCCAGCCTGTGACCACCCCCCTCAAGAGGAGTACAGGAAACCCCAACCTGGGGCTGGTTGCCACACGGAGTCAGGTCTAGACCCACAGGGGAAGAGCCCCACTGCGAAGCTGTTGCCCACTGCCCTTGCTGTGCCGAGGCGGCACACAAGCAGGGTGGAAGGCAGACAACAATCACATGTGGCGCCAGAACAAAGAAACAGCCCAGGCTGGAGCACCCTGTATCAGACACCATGCCTTTGCCCTGGTCCCCAACCTGAGCCTATGATCCAGGGGCTGCCCTTCAAATGCCCAGTAATGGAACTGGGAGCCAGTGAGTGCAGACTGGGTAAGGGCTCATGTTGGCAATGGCGACGACTATACCTGCGCACTCTGTGTGATATCTTCCCGTTGCTGTCTGTCTAGATGCCCAATAGCATCAGTGGCTTCTTTTTCACAAGGGTCATAAATGCCAGAACCATCTGAAGGCAGGAAACAAGGAAGATATGCAGAGGATTATCTCTTGTCGTCTCATAAGAGTTGTTGGCTGAGGGAACCAGGTGTGTTACCCCCCCGCACCCCATCCACACCCAGCTCTGGAAAACACACCGAGCTCGGTGACCCACTCGGCATCCAGCCCTTGACAGAAATAAATCATGTGTGTCTCAGAGCAAGAAAGTCATGTGGGAGTGGGTCACCACCGGCCCCGGGTCCGCCTCTGATTTATGGCTGCGGACCCGGCACAGGGCTGGATATGATGGTGCAAGAGGGTAGTCACGAGCTTTGGCCCTAGCAGGGGGACATGGAACTGCTGTAGCCCTAACCCAGTCAGTGGACCAGTGAGGCAGTGGCTGTAAGTCCTTCATCCCTGTCCTTTTCCCTGTCCCTTGAAAATCCCAAGGCCCCAACCTGGCATTACGATGCCGGACGCCAGGCACTCCAGCACTCTCCGCAGGGCCTCACCAGCACCCATCGGCCTATTGGCCGTGCCGATGGACTTCTCACACAGCAGCTCCAGAGGCTGAAAAGCAAGATATACAGTGAGCTTCCAGCTGCACAAAGTGACATCCCAGGAAGCCTTCCCCATTGCAGGGGGAGAGGGGCTAAGGGGTCCCAAGAATCATAGCCAGCCAGAGAGGTGAAAGTCCAACATCACACATCTAGCCAGAGGCTGGCAGACTTTTCACAGGAGCAGTGTAGGGGCCAAGGAACAACACTGAGGACCTAAATGAGTAGTTATCTTAAAATGTAACCACTAGAAGGGCTGTTCTTAATGGCAGGCTGTTAAGAAGCAGGCAGCTGGCAGAATAAGCCTCAGGCCCTTGCAGGCAAGAGGTCCAAGGATACTTGCACTCCCATCCTTAGGTGAGTCTCAGCAGACTGCCACCAGGCCCACCCCCTCTGAACTGCGCTCCCCACAGATGGCCCTAGCCTTTCATCTACCCACAACCCAAGGTACAACCGATCACAACCACAGCTGCCCAAGCCAACAGCCATGAAACTATGTGAAGGCTACACCCTGAAAGGGCGTGCCTGGACAAACACTACTCCCACCCGTAGTTACAAGTGTGTCTTACCCATCCTCTGAGGGGACCCCAGGTGGGCACTCGGGTACACAAGTCCCTCAGGACACGGATGACAATGACACATGACTTCAGCCCATTGGCTCTGGCCTACAGGAAGAAAGTACAGACTTCATACTCAGGGAACCATGGAGGACACCAGGCACACAGGAACAACTCGAGTCTCATGGTGCTGCTTTGCCAAGGGCACACGACTGCAGGGGTAAACAGCCACCAAGTATGTGACCAGCACCTTGTTCACTGCATATGCGGAAGCCTGTTACCCTTACTGCAAAGCAGCCCACACTCGGCGCGAGCCTGCTCAAGACTGTCAAGTCAAATGGATTGAGGCGCGCTCCGCTCCGTTAGCAGCTGCACGCCACAGGTGCTAACAAGATCGGCACAGCTACAGTCAATGTTACGGACACTTTATGGTCAAAGTTAGCCATGTTGCAAAACTTAAGCATTCTCTACCAAAAGACAAAGAGAAGAACAAAATGCAAACCTGGAACCACTTGGCGTGTCGGAGGGACGCCAGGGCAGCAAGGCATTTCTGCCTGTCCAGAACGTCCGGGGGGTCGTTGACTGATAGCGTTTCTATTCATGGATGGAATAAGAAGACAAGGCACAGTTTGACCAAGGGGTTCTGTCAGGTACAAAGGGGATGTGGCAGCTTCCTAAAGGGCAGCTGAGTCTCCCACAATCTCAATTTGTGTCCACCCTGGACAAGGGAAGGAGAGGCTAAAGTGCCATCAGCTCTGCTCTGAGAGGAAGTCAGAAAAATTGGGAGGCCCTCTCCCAAATTTTAAACCACAGAAACAAAAACCAAAATCAAAAAAGAAAAGTTACTCTAAAAGGAGCAATCGGTAGGGAAGGGAAAGATAGGCTAGCCCTATCTTCTACTAGACCCTTCCCTTGCTTCCTCCCCACGAATTAGCTAGGCTGGAATTTACAATAAGAAAAATTAAAACAACAACAACAAAAACAAAAAACAAAAAACAAAAACAACAAAAAGAAGTGGGGGAGTGGAAATGAACTCCCTCTCTGCTTCTCACAAACAGGCATCCACCTGTAGCACAGGGGGCCACCTCCGCCCACCAGGCAGGACTGCCCTAGCCCCAGGCCTTGACAGAGAGAGTCCTGTTGGTCAAAGGTCCAGCGTCCCTGAGTGGATAAGCTAAGAGGGCTTTGCTCACTGGCATCAGATACACGTGCCAAGGGGGGATTGACAAGTCAGCCTCCCCTGCGGTACAACTAGGCTGTCTTTTGGCTCTGCCAGCTATCAAGAATTTGGATAAGGCCTGACAGCAGACTCAGGAGGGCCCCAGGGAGACCAGTGAATTGTGGACGATGCATTAACTTAGACTCTGAAGTGCAAAGACTGGGCTGGAAGACAGCACAATAGTTTAAAACCTTATCCAAAACTCTGCTGCTGCTCCCGGCCTCTCCAAAGCTCATAGTGTGCCACAAGCAGAGGCCAAACAAGACACCCAGACTGTGCCGCAGGGCCAGCCGGTCACTGCTCCTGCGTGTCGCTTGTTCATACAGAAACCATCTGGTGGTTGCTAACCACTTCAACACTGGAAGATTCCCAGGGACACACTTTTTTCCAAGAGGGAAACAAGTTTAACAAGGAGATTCCAGACCATTCGAGGAGTAAAAGAAGCAAAACGGTGCACTCCCCATGCAAAGTGCTACTCACTTTTAGTGCCACTGCTGGGTCAAACTCCCAAGAACACAAGGCCAAGGGGAGACATGAATTTAGAGTGAAGGCAGTCAGAGCTACCCTGACACCCTCTAACCAGAGCACTCTAAAACTGAATAGCACATTTGAGCAAGAAGGAACACCAAGTCTGCCATGTTCTGCTGGCCTCTCTCGGCTTCCCTACCTCCAGCTAATACTTTCTCCATTTCTTCTCTGACAACAGGGGAGGTCAGATGGATGGTCAAGGACAAGGGGGGCTCTTTTGTGTTTTTTATCACAATCGCAGCATCATCCACAGACTGAAGTATTTCATACTTGTCTTCTGTTACAGTCTGGAGGGGGAAAAAAAAGGTAGCTTTCAAAATCCTTTCTCTGCAAGGCAATCAACAACTCTGACAAACTCTGTTGAGTCTCAGGCTATGAATGTTAGGAGGACCCCTATCTGGTCTGTCAGGAGCTGCCCTTGGCTGGCCAGGTCTTTGGGCCTCTAACCCTGTAATCAAAGAAGCTATTTCCCACTAGGAGTATTAAAGTGTAGAGAACCACATGTGGTAGTCATACCTATGATCCCAGCACTTAAGAGCCTGAGTCAGGACGATGAGGTTGAAGCTTACACAAGCCACTGAACAAGACCATATCAAGGGCATACAGTTGAAAGAGCTAATGCAGTGGCAGCCATTCCAGTGACTTGGGAGATTGAAGCCAAAGAGTCACTTGAGCCCAGGAGGTTAGAGCCAGCCAGGGCAACAGAGTGGCACCAACAACAGTGAATCTTAATTTAAAAACAAACAAAGATTCAAACTGAGCATCAGAGTACACGTTTGAAACCCCAGCCAGCACTCTGAAGACGGAGGCAAGAGGACAACATTGCAAGTTCTCAAGCCTGCAACCTAGTCTACATAGTAAGATACAGGCACCCACAGCTACACAAGAGAATCCAGTGTTAAAATAAATAAATCATCAGCTAGCATGTCTATAATCCCAACACTCAGGACTCTGAGACTGAGTTCAAGGCCAGTCTAAGATAACAAAGGGAGAACCTATTTAAAACAAAACAACACAACAACAAAAAGTTTTCTTCTTCATTTCCTGAGGCAGGCTCTCTTACCATACAGATCTCCCCACCTCAACTTCAGAGCTACCTCAAGGCTTAAGGTTCTAATTTCTAGCAGGCACCTAACATACCAACTTCAGGGCTGCAGAATGAAGAACATGTCACTCAATACAGTGTGTGGGAAGCCCAGTGCCCATGACAGAGGGGGATCCTCAGCCTGAACAACCTCCACGCTGGGAAAAGCAATCAGCAGACAACAAGAAAGAGAAGCACATGCGCTACTCCAGCCTCTAGCCAAGGATAAGCGTGGGGGAATGTCCTCCTGCAGAGCATTCTACAGGGTGTTCAACAGTCTGACTGCTTTAATATGCTAGGGTATGCTAACTGGAAATTAGGTTTCTGTTGTCATTTCTATTAAAAGTAAAGCGCATATACTGTAGAGAAGACATGTGCCCTGGAAACTGGTAAGGAGATTTCTCAATCTGCATGGTTCACCTTCTGGACCAGGTCATTTCTTGCTGAGAGGAGGCTGTCCTGCATCACATGGGGTGTTTAAAGCATTCCTGGCAGCCAAGGCGTGCTCATTTCCCCACCTCCAGATGTCCAGAAGTCCTCAGGGAGAGTGGGGACCTCAGCTGTCAAGCTCCGCAGATACAATGAGCATGGACTAGGGATGGAATGGGGCAAACCAAGCACACTACATGCATGTTGCAAGATAGCCACCACTTCCACCACTACTGCCTAAAGAACAGCTCTTCACAAAGCTTTTTCTTCTAAAATATTTACCAATGTGCTCTGTGTAACAATCTTTAAAAAGACACAACTATAACTGAGCTCCCAGCTATGAGAAACCTTCAGCAGTTCTCAGGTTTCCAACGCTCTACAACTGCTCCTCCACATCTCAACTCACACTACTGTCCTGAGCATGTATGTACCCAACATATTATGGAAATGTTTACTGGCATACAGAGTTATTTTTCGTTGCAACTTAAAACCAATTCTGAATTTCTGTTTGCTATCTGTTCTAAGCATGCAGACTACGGCAGTGAGGAAGCCTTGCTGTCCCAGCTGCCCTGGGACCGGCTTCTACACTCCGAGTGTCACATCACCCTGCACTCAGACAAGTGTGATGTCAGCCACCGCAACTGGCCAGGGAGACCCACTCCTATAATCCTAGTGCTCTGGAGTAAGAGAAAAGAGATGTTAAGGCCAGCCTGGGCTATATGAGATTTTTTTCTCAAAAGTTGGAATAGAAAGTGGGCCCAAATGGGCAGACTCTCAAAGAAAGTAGGGGAGAGAGATAAACATATATCTGACTTAGTAAATGTTAAATATTAAAGACCATTACTTATGCAATATTTTAGTAACAGGAGAAATGACTGAGGTTTTGTTTTGTTTTGTTTTTTTTCTTGTCTATTTGTTTTTCGAGCCAGGGTCTTACTCTACAGCCCAGGCTGGACATGACTTCCCAATATAATCTTCCTGACTCGGCCTCCTAAATGCTGGGATTACAGGTACGAGCCACCATGACCACACTCTTTTCCCCCTTCTCTTTCTCTACTCAACCACTGGACTCCCTCCAGCTGCAGCCAAATGAATGGAGTTGAGTATGTCCATGTCTGACTCCCCCATCCCACACAGCCTACATATTTCTTGCCCAATAGCCCAGGCTTCACAGGTAGGAGCACAGGCTTTTAATAATTAGCAGACTGGGCACTACTACAGACAGCAGATGATTTCCCACAGACACTCCATGACTGTCTGTTATCAAGGTGAGCACAAAGACAGTGCAAGAGGGACCCTGCTCCCTGGCACATGGCAGAGAGGCCCTCCCTTCCTCTGACCATCTCTTCTCCACAAGAGCTAGGATCCCCCACCCCTGGCATGATGGTGGTGGTGGTGACGACGACTCACAGTGAGCTGGATGGCCAGGTTGTCAGCCACCTTGTCCAGAAGGGCGGTTGTGGGCTTCTCCTTACAGAGCAGAACCAGCTCCAGATCCAAGTCCCCCTTGAGCAGAAGACCCTTGGCTACCAGGCCGACCCGCATCACGCCCCTCAGGGTCCTAGTCATGTGTTCCGCCTTCTGTTCCCTGAGAGACAGATAAAAGTCGGGCTCAATGGGAAACCGACCTAGCCAGAACCCAGAGAGGTTGGCACTTCTTAGAAGAGATGCTAGTTTAGCTGTGCCACATGGTGACACAGACCTGTAATCCCAGCTCTCGGGGGGCTGAGGCAGAAGGACCTCTGTGGTTTTGATGCTACCTTGGACTATAAAATAAGTTAAAGGCCAGCACAGGCTATCCAGTGAGATCCTGTCACAAAAAAACACTAGCTAAGCTAGGCAAGAGAGAGGCAGGCAGCGGCAGGATTTCAAGGGCAGGCTTAACTACATAGTGCGATAGTAAGTCTGAGCTACATGAGACCCTGCCTGAAAAGATCTAAGCCTTCCTCAACAAACATACACACACACACACACACACACACACACACACACAGAGAGAGAGACACTGAGACTCACCCAGCCCCTTCTTTGCTCTCATCGTCTGGGGGCGTGTCCATATTTTCTGCCTCAGAGAGTTCACTGTTGCCTTTCTCCTGCTCATCGATCCAGTCAGAAACAGCCTTGAGGGCCCGCTCGGTATGGGACACCATGTTCTGGACAGCCTCCAGCTCCTCTTGTGTTGGGTACACTGAAGAATGCTTTGCCATCACATGGCGATCATCATTCACAAAAATTCTCATAGGACGCTGGAAATGCGAAAACTACGCTAAAAATGATGCAAGGACAGCCAACAGCCCACCCTCACCGCAGTACCATTCCATCCTTCAGAAGACAGTCTATGGGCTCATGACCCAGGACCTGAGAGGAGACTCTCCAGGCCCCTGCGGGAATGGGGCACTCTACATTTCGCTACACTACAGTAGTCCCCCCTTATCCGCGGGGTACACATTCCAAGACCCCAATGGAAGCCTTAAACCGCGGACAGCACCAAAACCAATACGGTCTGGGTTTGACCTCTACGCACACAGGTATGGTAGTTTAATCGGTCAATCGGGCACAGGAAGGGCTTAGACAGGACGGAATGTAAATGTCTCCCTCCAAGTAGCATCGTCCTACTCACCCTTCTTCTTCTTGTGATGAAGTGATGATGATACAATGCCTACGTGATGAGATGAAGTGGGGTGAATGACGCAGGCATCAGGACGGTGCACAATTTAAAACTTATCAATTTTTTTTCTTTCTGGAAATTGCCACTTAATATTTTCAGACTGCGGTGGACCGCAGGTAACTGAAACCGCGGGAATTGAGAACACAGCTAAGGGGGGACTACTGTATTCACATTGTGACAGGTAATTATTTTAGAGAATTCAAATGTCTAAGATAAAATGCTAGCAGCATCAAATGCTCTGGGGACATGCTATCTCTGTACATTTAGTGAAGGAAAAGTGTTGATCACCAAAGGAAAAAAATGTCTTACCATTTTCCCCTCCTTTTTTCTTGTAGTGTCTGGAAATCAGTCTTGGCTTATCTTTTCAAATTGTGACAGTTCCTTGGTGTAAGCAATACTTCAACTATCTATAAGATCAGAAAACCTTTTTAGTTTAAGCCCCAGAAATGGATGATCTCAGCAGTTAAATACTTGGTAGTAGGAATAAAGTTGCTCACAAAGGGCCTGCTCACAGCAGGACACATCTGCCCTCCAAGGTAGCCAAGCCAAGGCACCAAAACAACTCACTCCAACTTCCCAATACAAAAACAGCAGGCTTTGAGAAGACAGACACACTGAAGGTGTTTCTGTTTTCCCCTATGTTCCCTGTTTCATTTCTTCCTATACAGCATGCAAGGGGAGCCAGGAATGCAGTAAGGTGGTGGGGCAGTGGGGCGGTGGTGAACAACACAGATGACACAGTGTGCATAGATAGGGGGCAGGTTGTCAGGGTTTTCTGGCCCCCAAAATTCAAATCCTTTGGCATCCACCTCCAAGTCTTAGGACAACAGACATGGACCACCAAGCCTAGGTTAGACTCTTCTGCAGTTCAGGACTCACATTCTGGGTATATGCTCCATTTTAGAAGTGTGTACTATCTACACATGTAATTATGTGTGTGTCTGTGGGCGCATGTGGAGAACAGTGATGGTGTTGGGTGCCCTGCTCCATCACTTCCCACTTTGTCCCTTACAATAGAGCCTCTCTCTCTGCAAACCTAGAGCTAGGATAGCACCCGGAAAGCCCTAGGGATCCTCCTGTCTGTCCCTCCACAGCACTAGTGTTACGTCCTCCAAGAGGCCAGGGTCCAGCTTATCCCAAGGACACCGGTACTCTGACTCCGGTTCTCATGCATGTGCAGCAAGTTTTCAGATTTACCCACTAGGCCGTCTCCCCAATCCTAGGGTTGGTTTTTCAAGGCAGGATTTTTTTTTATTATAGTTCAGGCTGGCCTAAAATTTTCTAAATATGAGGAAAGATGACCTTACATTCCTAATTTTCCTCTATCTCTATATTCCAAGTGCTAGATTACAGGCATTTGTCACAGAAGCCAAGCTTTACTTAGTTTGTATCTCGATTCCAACGCTCATACAAGCTAGGCACATGCTTATTCCCCTGGCTGCACTCCAACACCAAAGTATGCCGGGCTTTATAAGTAAACTAGAGCAGGCGGTGAAACAGGCCGCTCAGCAGTAGAGCTCGTACTTAACACACTGCAGACACTGGGTATTATCCCCAGCACTAGAACTCCAAATGTAGTGCAAAGCTGAGCATGGTGGCACACACAAGTGATCCAGGTGGAAGTAAAAGGCCAGAACGAGCTACACAAAACCTGATGACCTTCCCTCACACCTCAGGGTCCACACAGTGGAAGAAGAGCAACAACTGCATTCCTCAAGTTGTCCCCTGATCGTTACGTGGGTGGGATAACATGTTCTTCCCCATGCACACAAATGTAATAAAAAATTAGACATAACCTAAACATAAGATTAACAAGCTACTAAAATATGTTTTGGGTAGAAATGTTCAAAACACAGGCACTATTCCCAAGCCCTGGTGAGGACAGAGGCAGGAGCACGGGGAGAGGGAGGCTAGCCTGGGTCTGCAGCCAGCTCCAGGCCAGCCAATGCTGTGAGAGGAAGAAAGGCAGGGAAATAAAAAGAAGAAATCAAGAAAACCGTGGAACTTGATGGTGTGATAAGGGAGCTCTGAGTTCGAGGCCAGCCTGGTCTACAGAGTGAGTTCCAGGAAGGCCAGGGCTACACAGAGAAACCCTGTCTCAAAAGAAAAACACACACACAAAAATAACAGGGAAGCGAAGGGAAAGGAAGAAGAGGGAAGGGAAGGAAGAGGAAAGGAACAGAAGAAAAGCAAAAGAAAAAACTATGTCATGAGGCACTCAGGAAGACTAACTGCGCAGGGCAGAGCTAGCTCCGTGGGTAACAACACTTGCTAGCCAAGTAGGGACACTGCCTCCCCAACACATTCCAGAAAGTGCTGTAACCCCAGAGACAGGAGGATGGCTGGCTAAGGCGTTTTGCTCACTGCCTGGCTCCAGCTTCCCGGAAAGCGCACCTGTGCAAGGACTGAGGCGAGTGACAGAGCAGGACACACTCTCCCCGTCTGCCCTCACACACATGCATATACACCACAGACAAAAAGAAATCAAATGCACATACAAATGAACCAAAATATCAACCCTTCAGGTTGGGAAAAGGAAAAAAGGTAGGAGCTCTGACCCTCAAGGACCCTGCAGAGAAAAGTATGAGGTCGCAAGGAGAAGTGGTGAGTGCTCTCAACCCCGGCCAGAGACGCTTCAGTGGGCTTGGGTTAATGCAGACTCATAGCCAGTCCAAGTGCTGAAAATAAGTGTTTACTAAGTACATGGCCCTAAATGGGACAACTAGTCACTGGCTCCAAGGTCTAGGGCACAGCAAGACTGTGAAAGCATGTCTTCCTGATGCTACTACACCTGGTGAGGGCCACTACACTCATAACTTCACAGCAGCTGGGGCTACCTGCACAAGACCTACACTGCTCGGGTCTGCCAACACTTTAGCATAGATGGAGGAGAGGCTTCTGAGGCCCCACCCTAGCTGAGGCCCTCTTGGTAGTTAATTGCTGTTGAGGAAAAGGGAGTCATTTTCTTCAATGTTGCAATCATTGGTAAATTGCCCACGCACCAAAGTATGGAACAATCCCACCACTACCACACAACACAAACATACTTTTACAAGCAACTTTAATTAGAGGCAAAGGGCTATTATCAAACAGCAACAAAACAAACTGCCAACAACAAAAGCAACCCTGAGCCAAGAAGGGACCTGTTGGAAACGATTCAGTAGGAATGTTGACAGGGTGAAGGGGGAATAAGAATAATCAAACATATTATGTGCATGGACAGAACTGTTACAAAATATTTCTAGAAGGAGCAGCCAGCAAAATGGCTCAGGGCTAAAGGTGCAAAAAGCCAACTCCTAAAAGCCGGGCGTGGTGGCGCACGCCTGTAATCCCAGCACTTGGGAGGTAGAGGCAGGTGGATCTCTGAGTTCGAGGCCAGCCTGGTCTACAGAGTGAGTTCCAGGACAGCCAGGACTACACAGAGAAACCCTGTCTCGAAAAACAAAAACAAAAACAAAAACAAAAAAAAACAAAAAAAAAGCCAACTCCTGCAAGCTGTCTTTCAGGCATGTCACCTCAGGTATGTTATGTGTGGCCTCCTCCACGCAATGAAAAGTAAATGCACTTAAGAGACAAATGAACATCTAGAAAAGCTCAGACACCCAAATGGACAACACAAGTCTTCAGAGCAGAAAAAGCTAGATACACAGTTCTCAAAGCAACATGCAAACTACAAGCTATCCTACTCTGTGCCCTACAAGCTGCCTGTCTAGGCTGCAAGTGCCCACCAGTCAACAGCTAAGGTCCTCCCCTAGCACCACTCTCTGCTCCATCACACCAGTGAGGCTTTTCAGCCACACTAGTTACAACACAGACGATAGGCACAACCCTCAAAAGGCATAAATTTCAAGGACAAAGTGCCAAAACTGGCCAAAAAGACTTTCCAGATGACCTTCTGAACTGCCTAGCAAGCAACACAACCCAGTTAGAGTCAAAACCAAAAAAAAAAAAAAAAAAAAAAAAAAAAAAGATAGCTGTGAGTCACCATGTGGTTGCTGGGAATTGGAACTCAGGACCTCTAGAAAAAAGGCAGTGCTCTTAACCACTGAGCCATCTCTCCAGCCCCCACTGGTTGTTTTTTAATTATTATTGTATGTGTTTGGTGGAACTGGGGGGAGGAGGGTGGGCACATACGCACGCCATGGTATGCCTGTGGTGATCAAGTGTTCCTTCTACCACGTGGGTCCTGAGGATAAACTCAGGTCACCAGGTGTGCAGAAAGGGCTTTCATACACTGGCCCCACGAGTTTACTTTTACTCCATAATAAAACGGTATTTTTTTAAACAGGTTTATTTATTTTTGTTTTGTTTTGTTTTTGGATTTTTCGAGACAGGGTTTCTCTGTGTAGCCTTGGCTGTCCTGGAACTCACTCTGTGGACCAGGCTGGCCTCAAACTCAGAAATCTGCCTGCCTCTGTCTCCCAAGTGCTGGGATTAAAGGCGTGTGCCACCACCACCAGGCCTATTTATTTTTATATGAATACACTTTAGCTGTCTTCAAATACCCCAGAAGAGGGCATAAGATCCCATTACAGCTGGTTGTGAGCCATCATGTAGTTGCTGGGGTTTGAACTCAGAACATCTGGAAGAGCAGTCAGTGCAGTGTTCTTAACCGTGCTGAGCCATCTCTCCAGTCCTTTTTATCTCCTACCCCCCACGCCCCGCCCTGGTATTTTTAATAAAAGACAGTCTGTGGCAAATAACTAAAATCCAATCCAAAAATGTGAAAACTAACCACAGCCTGAATTCTCCCAGGCACAGAAAATACCCAGAGTTAAAAGTTAAGCCGTGGCTGGCCTTCACCCCAAGTCCCATGTACACTACTCTAAACAAGTCAAATCTTTATAAAATCTCACTAATCATGATCATGAAGTTTCTGTGAAGTTGTGTTTATGCAGGCTGGAGAGGTGGCTTGGAAGTTAAAAAAATATGTGCTGCTCTTCCAGAGAATTCAATTCAATTCCCAGCACTTACGGCGGCTTACAACATTCTGCAATTCTATTTTGGGAGAAATCTCTCTTCTGGCCTCCTCAGGCAGCAGCAGACAAAACTGTGGTGTACAGACATCCACGCAACAGGACAAATCGAGAACAGGTTTAAGGATGGTTGGAAGGGCCACTTGGCACAGGGAGTACAAGATTTTCCCAGGGCTAGAATACATGCAGCATTCAATGTCACCACATGGTGTATTTAAGGACTGTGTGCCACTTCAAAAAGACATAGAACTGAACGGGAGAGATTGTGCAGTAGCTAAGAATACTCGCTGAGATCTTGCAAAGGACCTGAGGTCCCTTGCCAGTACCCACATCAGGTGGTTTGCAGCCACTAAGAATTCAGCTATAGGAGATTAGCACTCTCTTCTGGTCTCCTCAGGTACCTACACATGTGTAGCATATACTCTCGCAGACACAGACCACACATAAATAGAATTTAGACACAGCTGTAGGCCCTGGGTGTTGACACAAGTTTGTAATCCCAGTGCTCTCAAGGCTGAAACTGGAAATCATTCTGAGGCCAGCTTGGGCATCCTGTCCAAAATAAAGAAAAAAAAATTGAAGCGGGGGGGGGGGGGGTTTATAAAGGACTCTGCCACACAAACCAAGCCCGACAGCCTGACCAAAATACATAAGGACAAGGACAGCATGGGGTCCCCAAAGGCTGGCCCTCTGATGGCCATACATGTGCCATGCTACACTCACATCCCTCCCAAATACCATAACACGCATGCAGAATAATACATATGCATTTTAAATTAAACATGGGGAGGGGATGGGGTGAACCACGGGCCCTTAGTGTTGCTCCTGCAGAGGCTATGGCTCCTGTCTCCCAGTGGGTGGCCCTGGTGCTAGCTAAGGCTTAAAGCCTTTAAACTACAACTACTTTAATATGGTATTTATTCTAGCCAAATTTCTTCATCCTAGGAGACATCCTAAGTATCACTGGAATAAAACAGAATCAGTGCTAATAAAAACAACGGCTGCAGAGCTGGCTCAGCAGTTAAGAACTTGCTGTTCTTGCAGAGGACCTAGACTCAGTTCCCAGCAAAACAAAGTGACTCACAACCATCTCCAGTTCCACGGGATCCAACATCCTCTTCTGGCCTCTGTAGGCATTACACATACATGTTACACATATATGCAGGCAAAAACCCACACACAAAAATTAGGTTTTAGTAATGACATCCTGTCTCAGAAACAAAAAAACAAAACTTAAGAAAATATCCCAGGGGCTGGAGAGATGGCTCAGAGGTTAAGAGCACTGACTGCTACCCAAGGTCCTGAGTTCAAATTCCAGCAACCACATGGTGGTTCAAATCATCTGCAATAAGATCTGACGCTCTCTTGTGGTGTGTCTGAAGACAGTTAACTTACATATAATAAATAAATCTAAAAAAAAAAAAAAAAAAAAAAAAAGCCGGGCGATGGTGGCGCACGCCTTTAATCCCAGCACTTGGGAGGCAGAGGCAGGCGGATTTCTGAGTTCGAGGCCAGCCTGGTCTACCGAGTGAGTTCCAGGACAGCCGGAGCTACACAGAGAAACCCTGTCTCGAAAAAAACCAAAATAATAAATAAATAAATAAATAAATAAATAAATAAATCTTTGAAAAAGAAAAAAGAAAACATCCCAACTTAGAAGAACTGTAAACAAATACTGAACTCCAGATAATTTTGTAAAATAGCAACACTCGCCAGGCAGTGGTGGGCAGATTTCTGAGTTCAAGGCCAGCCTGCTCTACAGAGTGAGTTCCAGGACAGCCAGAGCTACACAGAGAAACTTACATAGAAAAACCCTGTCTTTTTTTTTTTTTTTTTTTAAATAAAAAGGTAACACTCTGCTCTTTGGTCTTAACTGCATCAAAAAATCCTGGAAAGTGGAGGTGCTAGGCATGGCTGCACCCATTCTAAACCCCAGTGCTATAGGAGGTTAAGACAGGAGGATCTGCTGGCTGCCAATCTACCTCCAGGTCCAGCTCTAGCCCTTTTCAAGGGAAATAGGTGGAGAAGAACAGAACAGGACATTTGATATCCTTATCTGCCCTGTGCATCCATACTCAGGCAGGCACACCAAACATACAGCACACTCCAACATATACACAATAAATCATTTTTTAAAAGATGTATTTGGGTTTTTTGTTGTTGTTGTTTTGGTTTTTTGGTTTTTTTTCGAGACAGGGTTTCTCTCCTGGCTGTCCTGGATGGAACTCACTCTGTAGACCAGGCTGGCCTCGAACTCAGAAATCTGCCTGCCTCTGCCTCCCAAGTGCTGGGATTACAGGCATGTGCACCATGCCTGGCGTGATTTATTTGTTTTTTATATATAAGTACACTGTAGCTCTCTTCAGACACTCCGGAAGAGGGAGTCAGATCTCATTACGGATGGTTGTGAGTGGCATGGTTGCTGGGATTTGAACTCAGGACCTTTGGGAGAGCAGTCAGAGCTCTTAACCACTAAGCCATCTCTCCAGCCCCCATAAATGATCTTCGTAAATGAAGAACTGCCCTGGGAAGGTGGTTCAGGACCTGAGTGTGGATCCTCGGCACCCACATAAGTCAAACACAGTAGTCAGTGTTGGTCTGTAAGGCCCCCGGTGGGGAGGAAGGACAGGCATGTTACTGATATTGGCTGGCCAGCCAGTCCACCTGAAAGAGCAAACCCCATGAACAAACACACAAAGTTTAAGAAAGCAAAAATGGGGTAATTCAAATGGTTGAGGGCTGGACAGAACCTACAGATCATCTACAGTGTAAGAAATCCAGGACAGCCAGAGTGGTGTCAGTGAGCAACCTCAGCTGTGCTTACTGCTATGAAGCCCTCTGTAGCAAATTTGTACCTATTTTGTCTTATATACAAGTTACAAACCATAGATAAAAGGGATTCAGCACAACTAAATACAAATCTAGAAGCCCACAAAGATAACAAGAGGAAAACAACTCACTATACTCTATTCTAAATGCTTTTTAGGTAGAAGACAATTGGCCCCAGTGACTGAAGGACTCAACAAAAAAAAACACTTGGAGGCTGTGGCTGGAGCTCAGCTGGAGAGGTCAGGAATAGCAATGGGGGAAAGGGGGCTTGGGTTCCCACCCCAGCACTGCATAAACAGGGTGATGGTACCAACCTGTAATCCCAGAGTTTAGGAGACCTAAGGATACAGGGTTCAAGGCCAGCCTTGGCTACATAGTTGAGACACTGTGAGAAGGAAAGAGGAAGAAAGAGGAAAAGGGGCGGGGCGGGGGAACAAGCCCCTCTAGCCACAGGAATTGAGGTATTCATTGGGCTACAGCATCAAAGAAAGCAGCAGCTCAGTTTTCTGTCTTCATTCCAACATCCAGTCAACCTTCTGATTACCACAGTCAGTGCTGAGCAGAAAACACATGGACTTGCCTTAGCAACTGAGGTTGCCTAATTTCATCCTCTGATGCCACCAATAGGCCGATTAAGTTGACTCAGGAGGCTCAATCAGGCTGCTAAGGACCATACCTGGCCTACATGCATGCACTGTACCCTCCCTGGGCCCTCCATACTTAACTATAATGGATGGAGTTGGCTCTCAATTCAGTTGGACAAAACAAACAAAAGAACTAATGATCTGTTAACAATGACAGCGCTAGGCTGCCAGACCTACCCAGCAAGCCTCCCTGTCTCTGTGTGAGCCCAGGTCTGCATGGGAACTGACCAGCAGCCCTTCCAGGAGCAGAGACAGGTCCTAAATAAAAGATTCTTAGGTAGAAACAAAATTAGCAAGAGGCCCCCAGGCCACGCCACATCACTCCACACAAAATCTACACCTGTCTCCAGGGTTGGGACTCAAGCTCAGACACCAGGACACGAGTTGCTGGAATTTCCAACCCAAATAAGCCTATAGAAAAAAACGCACAACCCAGTTATTATAATTATAAGCTCTAAGCCTAGATTAGGCAAATCTAACGCTATACTAATTTGTTCCCTTGCTCTCCTGGCCACGAGGCTCTGGTCCATCATGACTCCTCTTCCCCTCATACTCTTCTGCCTCTCTCCCTGCACCTTTTCAAACCTCCAGCCCCACTCAAAACTCCACTGCCCAATCACGGGCTCTAGCCTTTTTTGACCAGTTAAAATGTGGAGAAGGTTCATATAAGTCAGGGGCAACCCCCCCCCTTTTTTTTTTTGGTTTTTCGAGACAGGGTTTCTCTGTGTAGTCCTGGCTGTCCTGGAACTCACTCTGTAGACCAGGCTGGCCTCGAACTCAGAAATCCGCCTGCCTCTGCCTCCCAAGCGCTGGGATTACAGGCATGCGCCACCACACCCGGCTTGGGGGGGGGGGCAACCCCTCTTAAGGAAGCAGAATCAACATCAGAATACAAACAGCATCAGAACAACCCACAACAGACACCAACTAGCCTCTCTGAGAAGCTGGGGGCTGAGGGGAGGCATGGCGACTAAGAACTTACAAGTGGACAAGGAACACGTTTCTCTCCCTTTATTGTTGAAGCAGGATTACAAATCTATGGTGTACTGTACATCTTCCCACCTCTAATTACATACAAAGTAATGCTTGCAACACTGTCCTGCTGAATAACAAACCAGAGAATCATCAAGCCCTCCCAACACCGGGGAATGACCCTGAAGTAAGGGGCATGCTCGCTTACAGCAAATGTGGCTTTCAGCTGCCACACTGGGCAGCACTCAGCAGCGTCTGCCTTCACCTTCACCAGATTCCTGCGAGCTAAAAGCAGCCAAGCCAGCTGCCAACAATTTAAACTTTGACAAGTGATCAAAAGCCCTCATAGACATCTCATTTCTCAAGGCTAGATCAGCTCCCAGCATCCACACAGCAGCTCACAGCCATCTATCTGCATCTTTAACTCCAGTTCCAGGAGATCTGATAGCCTTCTTGCCTCTGAGAACACTGCATGCATTGGGTGCATATACATACATGCAGGCAAAACTTCACATATTAAAAAAGAAAAGTGTTTACTGTGAAGTTAAAAGAAAATCTCAATCCTATTTCTCCCAAATGCCCTCATTCCACCTGTACCAGTTTCTACAGTCATGCAAAAATTAACCAGAATAACCTTCAACTCGAACATTATTAATGTGAAGGATTGCCCCTTTCAAGGGCTCCCCTCTATTTTGTTATTAAGACATCCTTAATGAGCAATGTGATACAGTCCTGTTATCCCAGCACTCAAGTGAAGGCATGAGGATCAGCAGTTTAAGACAAACCTAAGGTACAAGAGACCTTGTCTCAAAAAGATATACAGTTCAGTCCCCAGCAGCCACACTGATTGGCTCACAAACCCCAATAACGCTAGCTTCAGGAGGTTTTGTCAGGCTAGGCGGTGGGGGCGCACGCCTTTAATTCCAGCACTTGGGAGGCAGAGACAGGCGAATTTGAGTTTGAGGCCAGCCTGGACAGTCAGGGCTACACAGAGAAACAGGAGGCTCTGTCAGGTATGGTGGCATAGGCCTTTAATCCTGGCATTCGGATGGCAAAGGCAGGTGGATTTCCAGGAGTTCCAGGCTAACTAGAGTTACACAGTGAGACCAGAAAAAAAAGGTAGAGTGTGGGCTGGGAACACAGCTTGAAAGTATAGACCTTGCACTCAATACCTCATACCACCAAAATAAACAAGCAAGCAAACAAACAAAAATCCTAAACAAAAATTCAAAAAAGTGGGGGCTGGAAAGATGGCTCAGCGGTTAAGAGCACTGACTGCTCTTCTGAAGGTCCTGAGCTCAAATCCCAGCAACCACATGGTGGCTCACAACCATCTGTAACAAGATCTGATGCCCTCTTCTGGTGTGTCTGAAGATAAGTACAGTATACAATAAATAAATAAATCTTAAAAAAAAAAAAAAAAAAAGCCGGGCGGTGGTGGCACACACCTGTAATCCCAGCACTTGGGAGGCAGAGGCAGGTGGATTTCTGAGTTCGAGGCCAGCCTGGTCTACAGAGTGAGTTCCAGGACAGCCGGGACTACACAGAGAAACCCTGTCTCGAAAAACCAAAAAAAGAAAGAAAGAAAGAAAGGAAGGAAGGAAGGAAGGAAGGAGAAAGGAAGAAAGGAAAAAAGGAAGAAAGGAAAAGAAAAAGAAAAGTCAGCTGTAGTGGTTTGGGATAGAGGGCCGAAGAGAAAGGGTCTCTGTATACAGACTTAGTTGTCCTGAACTTGGCATACCTGCCAGGCTGGCCTCAAACTCAGAGATCTGCCAGCTAAGCTGGTTTTTTCTTAAGATATGTTTCTATCCCCCAGAACCTTGCCAGGTTAATCTAGCACTTAATACAGCAAGAAACAGAAGCAGGCAGATCTCTGAGTTAAAGGCCAGCCTAGTCTACAAATCAAGTTTGAGAACAGCCAGGGCTAAATAAATAAATAAATAAATAAATAGTTTCAAAAAAAATTCCAAAACAAAGTTTTAAATATCTTTAAATGTATGCGTTTATTTTGTGTGCATATACACGCTGTACATTCTGCTCCTGGAGGTCAGAGAAGTGATGCAAGGGTCAGTTTCTCCTCCCCTTTCGCTTGGGCTTTGTAACAAGTGCCTAAGCCCTGGGCTACCTCACAGGTCTATCGTTCTTTTAAAAATAAATAAATAAATAAATAAATAAAAATTTATTTTATGTGAGTACACTGTTGCTGTCTTCAGACATGCAAGAAGAGGGCATCAGATCCCATTAAAGATGGTTGTGAGTCACCATGAGGTTGCTGGGAATTGAACTCAGGACCTCTAGAAAAAAAGGCAGTGCTCTTAACCACTGAGCCATCTTTCCCAGCACCCCATCTTCCATCTTTTGTTCTTATTTTTATTTATGTGTATGTGGATGCCAAATGTATGCAGGTGCCAGTAGAAGCCAGGAGGGGTTGTTGAATCTCCTAGAGCTTGACTTTCAGGTAACTGAGTCCCAGACCTGGGTGTTGGGAAACAAAATTAAGTCTTCTGGAAAAACGAAGTGTTCTTAACCAATATCAAGCCCCCACTTTAACTTTCCGTTTTTGTAGGGGTTTGGGGTATGGATAGAGAGTCTCACTATGTACCTCTACCTGGTCTGGAACTCACTATGAACCAGGCTGACCTTAAACTCATCTCTGTTTCCTCCATGCTAAGATTAAAGGTATCCCCCTGTCTAGCCACTTTCGTTTTGAGACAGTGTCACTTGGTTGCTCAGGCTAACCTCAATCTTCACACCTTCCCACATCAGCCTTCATCCTTCAACAGTCACCAGATCAAGGCGAGCCTGGACTACATAACATCTTTGCTTTGCATGTGTGAAGCCCTGGATTTTTATTTTTTATATTTATTTTACATATGTGAGTACACTACTGCAGTCTTCAGACACACCAGAAGAGTGAATTGGATCCCATTACAGATAGCTGTGAGCCACCATGTGGTTGCTGGGAATTGAACTCAGGACCTTTGGAAGAGCAGTCAGTGCTCCTCTGAGCCACCTCTCCAGCCCCAAGCCCTGGATTTTTAATGGCAGAAGAAAATTAAATGAATGGGCTGGAGACATAGATGGCTCAGAGGTTAAGAGCACTGACTGCTCTTTCAAAGGTCCTGAGTTCAATTCCCAGAAACCACATGGTGGCTCACAACCATCTAGAATGGGATTAGGTGCTCTCTTATGGTGTGTCTGAAGACAGATACAGTGTACTCATATACACAAAATAAATAAATCTTGCCGGGAGGTGGTGGCTCACGCCTTTAATCCCAGCACTTGGGAGGCAGAGGCAGGCGGATCTCTGAGTTCGAGGCCAGCCTGGTCTACAGAGTGAGTTCCAGGACAGCCGGGGCTATACAGGGAAACCCTGTCTCGAAAAACCAAAATAAATAAATAAATAAATAAATAAATCTTTAAAAAGAAAAAAAATTAAATGAATAAATAATAGACTCAAGCAAACACACCAAAAATAATTCAAGCTCCCCACCCGCCAAGGCTGATACACACCTAAGTGGTACAGCTGTGATCAGGCATCCTGCAGTACCTCTGAAAACACTGACTAGTTTCCTTCCTGGCTACACAGGGCTTTTTAAAATAAATTATGAATGAAGAGCAACAATTAACCTGCAAAAACCCCAAACAATACACCCAGAAACAAATCTAAGGCAACACTTTGTTCTTTAAAACTATATACCAGGGCCAGGCAGTGGTGACACATGCCTTTAATCACAGCCCTCAGGAGAAGAGGCAGGCAGATCTCTGTGAGTTCAAGGGCAGCCTGGTCTACAGAGTGAGTTCGAGGACAGCCAGGACTACAGAGAAACCCTGTCTCAAAAACAAACAAACAAAAACATCAACAAAAAAAGTATCTGTTTAGGATGGGGCATGCCATTAATCCCAACAGCACTTGGAAGGGTGAGGCATGTGGATCTCTGGAGCTCATGAGTTTGAGGTCAGTCTGGTCTACGCAGTGAGTTTCCAGCTAGCCAGAACTAATGCACAGTGAAACCCTGTATCAAGAACGAGAAGGGGGCCGGGCAGTGGTGGCGCAGGCGTGTAATCCCAGCACTCGGGAGGCAGAGGCAGGCGGATTTCTGAGTTCGAGGCCAGCCTGGTCTACAGAGTGAGTTCCAGGACAGCCAGGGCTACACAGAGAAACCCAGTCTCGAAAAACCAAAAAAGAAGGGGGATGGGGGTTGGGGTGGGGACAGGATGGTTAAGAGCATGTGTTGCCCTTGCAGAAGACCTAAGATCTATTTCCAGCACCCATGGGAATCCAACATCCTCTTCTGGCCACTGACAGTGCCTGCACTCACATGTGTGCATGAACACACACCATCAAAACTGCAATCGAAGCCGGGCGTTGGTGGTGCACGCCTTTAATTCCAGCACTTGGGAGGCAGAGGCAGGCGGATTTCTGAGTTCGAGGCCAGCCTGGTCTACAGAGTGAGTTCCAGGACAGCCAAGGACTACATAGAGAAACCCTGTCTCAAAAAAAAAAAAAAAAAAAAAAAAACTGCAATCAATCTAAGAAAGAAAACTTGGGTGTGATGACCCATGCATATAACTATAGGTGGAGGTGATGTATGTGAGTTCCAGAATAGCCACAGCTCCATCAACAGAAAGGAAGAAAGGGAGGCACAAACCCCAAGTTCAGCCAGTATAGCAGGAGTGTGTCTCTTTGAGGTTGAGGCACAGAAACCACAGGCCAGCCAAGACTACAAAGTGAGACCCTGACTCAAAATAGAGGGCAAACACCTTGGGGTCAGAGGGTACTGGATAAAGATGGCTCAGCAGTTAAGAACTCAGACTGTTATTGAGGAGGAGCCATTGGATTCCCAGCACCCACAATGGGTAGTAGCTCACAATTGCCTGATCTACAAAGGGAGTTCCAGGACAGCCAGTGTTACAGAGAAACCATATCTCAAAGAACCAAAACAAGGCTGGAGAGATGGCGCTGATTGCTCTTCTGAAGGTCCTGAGTTCAAATCCCAGCAACTAAATGGTGGCTCACAACCATCCACAATGAGATCTGACGCCCTCTTCTGATCTGCCTAAATACAGCTAGAGTGTACTTATATACAACAATAAACAAATCTTTGTTTTTACAGGACTGAGTACAGCTACAGTGTAATCATATACATAAAATAAATAAATCTTAAAAAAAAAGAAGCCGTAAGCCGGGCGTTGGTGGCGCACGCCTTTAGTCCCAGCACTTGGGAGACAGAGGCAGGCGGATTTCTGAGTTCGAGGCCAGCCTGGTCTACAGAGTGAGCTCCAAGACAGCCAGGGCTACACAGAGAAACCCTGTCTCGAAAAACCAAAAACAAACAAACAAACAAACAAACAAAAAAACAAAAAAACGGGTGGTGGTGGCACACACCTGTAATCCCAGCACTTGGGAGGCAGAGGCAGGCGGATTTCTGAGTTTGAGGCCAGCCTAGTATACTAAGTGAGTTCCAGAACAGCTGGAATAGAAAAACCCTGTCTCGAGAAAAAAAAAAAAAAAAAAGAGAGAGAGAGAGAGAGAGAACCAGGCTGGAGAGATGGCTCAGGGGTTAAGAGTACTGACTGCTCTTCCAGAGGTCCTGAGTTCAATTCCCAGCAACCACATGGTGGGTCACAACCATCTGTGATGAGATCTGATGCCCTCTTCTGGTGTGTCTGAAGACAGCTACAGTGTACGCATGCATAAAATAAATAAAAGAAAGTAAGTTTCAACTGGACATCCCTCTACAAGACATTTAAAAAAGAGAAAGAGAGCCGGGCGTGGTGGCGCACGCCTGTAATCCCAGCACTTGGGAGGCAGAGGCAGGCAGATTTCTGAGTTCGAGGCCAGCCTGGTCTACAGAGTGAGTTCCAGGACAGCCAGGACTACACAGAGAAACCCTGTCTCGAAAAACCAAAACAAAAAACAAAAAAACAAAAAAGAGAAAGAGAAGCTAGAGGCTGAAGAGATGGCTCATGGTTTTAGAGCACTTTTGCACTAGAGAAGAATTCAACTCCCAGCTCCACAGATTCGTTCATAGCCATCCATAACTCCAGCTTCTTCATGGGAACCCACGCCATCTTTGATCTTCTCAGGTACTAGGCACAGACCTGTGGTGTGCTGACATACAAGCAGGGAAAACATCCATAAAGAAAAAGAAGTGACTTCAGAGCGTCTGTCTATTGTTATAAATAGGATCACCTAAGACATGTTATCTTGTAAAAATCTCAAGAACCTAACATACCCAAACTAGTAAATGCTTAGAAAGTTCCGAGCAGATGAGGCCCCCATCCCCGCCTTCCCTGCTGTTTCAGCACTTGCAAGAAGCAAGGGGGGAAGGGGAGGGGTGTGCAGCCACTGCAGCCTCAGACCCAGCAGCACCAGGCTGCATCAATACTCTTCAATCCAGTTCATCTCTCCAAAAGCCACAACCCTCTTCATTCACTGTGAAGACTTCAGTCAAGCCTCTTTTGCTCTAATTCTAAACCACTGAAAATAGTAAATAAAGCTTCCCCAGGACTTTACTATAATGAAAGAAAAAGCATCAAATATATAGAACATAGAAAAATACTCCTAATGCACTAAAAGGCTCACCTGCAGGGTGGCAGGTCCACCATTGGAGTCTAAACCAGGATCCTGTAGCTAGGCTAACCTGGACTACAACACTTGTCCCTCTTTCAAAAGGAAAAACAAAAAACAAACAAAAACAGTGGCCAGTAGTGGCATGCCTTTAACCCCAGCAGTCTGAAGGCAGAGGGAGGTGGATCTCTCTAAATTTGAGGCCAACCTGGTCTACACAGTCTCAAGAAAGAAAAAAAAAGTTCCAAGTTCATGGGCCACACACATTGATATACTTGATGGTGAAGTTGCCCATCTTTCAAAATAGATCAAATAATCAAAGAACTGGCAATAGGTAGCTGGCCCTTATCACTTACAATAAAATGTATCTGCACAGCTAAGAGAAATATCTACACTTCTTAAGCATAAGAATCACTCCCAAGCCAGGAGGTGGTGGCGCACGCCTTTAATCCCAGCACTTGGGAGGCAGAGGCAGGCGGATTTCTGAGTTCAAGGCCAGCCTGGTCTACAGAGTTAGTTCAAGGACAGCCAGGGCTATACAGAGAAACCCTGTGTCGAGAAAAAAAAATTCTTTAAAAAAATCAAAACAAATAAACAAACAACAACAACAAAAAAGATTCTTTTAAGTCTATACCTTCCTCTTGTGCCCAGTCCTGATACTAGGATGTCTTGCCCACAAAGCAAGGCTGTGGGTTGGTGGGAGAAAGACTTGGTGTAGTGACATAATCCCAGCCCTGAGAAGGTTGAGGCAAGGAGGATTCCAAGTTCAAAGCCTACATAGTAAGACACTACTTCAAAAAAAGTAGGAAAGACAAGCAAAACTTTAGCAAGTTAGTAAAAGACCGACGTTGGGAGAAATAAAGAATAGCACACACAGATTATTCCCAGTAACATGAGCCTAGAAAGCAATATTAGGAAATTCTGCCTAGAGGTATCCATTAAGTTACATCAGAAAAACTGAAAACAAGCACGCCCTTTTCAGCTCCAGTAGGAGGGGAATCCCAGGCTGGTCCAAATCAGCAGATAGAGACTGATACATCGCCCAGCCTTGCCAAGGCCAGTCTGGCACTGATCACCAGCCTCCAATCTGGACTGCAGACTTCCAGCCAAAACACCCAGGGCCTGCAGATTCCATTCACAAACCTCGGCAGCCTGAGCTCCCCACAACATGCCAGCTAAGGAACAAAGACCCCTCAGCTCTACCGGACAGGAACGGTAGTACCTGCAGTGGCCTTTCTCCTTTGCCGCTGTTCCTCACACTTCATTCACAGGCTGGGTGACTGCAGTAGCTACCCCAAGAGGCGCCACTCAGAGAATAGTGAGTGGCAGAACTCTATAATCAATCAGCACAGGAGGCCACCCACAAAAACCTGAGGGAAAAACACTAGAGAAGTTCTAAACTCCTTTTCCGGTGGACATAATATCATCATCATCATCCTGGACAATTCAAATAGAACAGAATTTTAAACCAGAAAGATACATTGAGAATACTTGAATCCCAACAGCGAGGAGTACCACAGAAACTGAGGCCTCTTTGCTAATACAGAACGTGTCCTAAACACCAACTTACCAGCAATTTCACTAAGAGATGGCTTACTCTTTCCCAGTTTAGACCCTCAACACGGGGGAAATCAAACACACCGTTATACATCTCAAGTAGTTTTTCCCAATTATGGAATAACCTAAGGTGAATTCCCACCACTCAACTACTTGAAGAAATAAAATTTAAAGCACTCACGTTCAATAGACTTCAATCGTGGCAATCTACAGATCACAGGGCCCCCAACTATCACACTACATCACCGTTTTGGGGGTTAGAGGCACAGCTGCAACAAGCTGGGAATCACCATGAATGAAAACCGCCAGGTCTAAAAGGTCGGAAAACTCAAACTTAAGTTTGGGTCTCCAGTAGAAGAAAACCTATAAATCGGGGCTTTGAGAACTCGATGACTCCATAAATGCTTCTCTCAACGATCGTCTAGGGAAAGGATTCCAGGGCCCCTACTCAGGACCGTGTTCAGGACAAAGACATGTTTCCCGCCATGGGAACTGGGATGACCCTGGCATCCTCTTAGAAGCCAGGGATGTACCCGAACAAAGAGGTAAAGCGAGTAAAGGAAGGAGATTTTCCCTTTTGCGCCCGCTGGGATGCTCAAGATGTGAGGGGGTGTGTGCTCCAACACGTGCGCGCCTGCGCGGGGCCAAAGCAACAGACAAAAGCTCGGGCTGGGGGACAGTAAGCGGCCCAGGGAGAGGGGAGGGTAGCACAGTGCGTGAGCACCCCCCCAGAGCAGCGCCCAGGCCTGGGCCGAGGGGGCCACGAAGGGGGGAGAATGGATGCGCGCGCACGGGGGCACTGCCGCCGCCATTTTGTTTCCTCCGCACAATGGGGGAGAGTAACGGCCAAGCGCGGGAGCGAGGCCGGAGGAGGAAGGAGCGAGACGCTGAGAGATGGAAGATCCAAGCGAAGGGGAGGGTCGGCGGGATAGCAACAGCCCTGTCACTAGCATCGTTAGCATCCTCTTAGCCCAGCCGTCGCTGACAAGTGGGAGAACGGGCGGGGGGGAGGGGCAGAGGCGGGAGACGCCACATTGCCGCTTACCTTGTCGGCGCTCCGGTCCTTCGGCTTCAGGCACTGCCGCCCTCCTGGCCACCAGCCTTCCGGAGTCTTCACAAGCCCCCTCGAAAAAAAAAAAAAGCCACGCGGTTCTCGCCGGGGCTGCTTCAGTCCCAACTGCAATGGCGAGAAGAGGAGGAGGAGCCGCGGACCGGGGGCGAGCGAGCGGGCGGGCGGGCGCGCGCCGGGGAGGTGCAGGGCCACGTGACTGGCGGCGCCCCGCCCCCGCATCACGTGGGCGAGCAACCTAGGTCCTACCCCCAGTGGGCGGGGGAGACGAGATGCCCGGGGAGGGGCGTGGGGCCCTGTCACGTGACGTCGACTGAGCGACTGGGTCTGATTGCGTGCCAGCGACGTCAGGCCGGTTCTCTCACGGGTTTGGTCGGTCACGTGACAGTGGCTGGCTTCGCTTTCGTCATGTGATAGGACTTTGTTGTTTCTGGACTCGTTTTCACTATTGGTAGACTCGTATCACCTGATGAGAGCCCGTCTATTTCGTTTGTTTTCTCCAATGGAGGGTTCCCCCCCACCTCCGGAGCGACCGTTATCACGTGACGCAATGGAGCAGGGGTGGGCCCTTAGGACGACGGCCGGTCCGTGTGCGTGCGCATGCGCCGTGTTTCGGAGCCGACCTCCATGTGTTGACAAGACACCCTGGTGAGGGACGTGCAGACGCGGTTGTCAACACTGGTCCAGAGTTCCATCAGCAATAGGTCAAGGGGCTCAGACGTTGTCAGGCTGCTGAGCCACCTCATCGGTCCTCATTTTTGTATTTTTGAGATTTTGCTATTTTGTTTTGCTATTTTGCCCATACCGACTTAGAAAGGTTCCGCCTCCACTTTGATGTAGCTAGATTACAAATAAGGCCATGTCACTAGGTAAGTGAGGGGTTAGTAGATTCCCTCTGTGTTGAGTGCTCAACGTTAGGAAGCCCTGAGTCAGACCCCGTACCACACAGACAGAAAAGGCAAATTCCAGGCAAAAATGAACAGAACAAAGCTCCCAAACACCCAGGTCCCCTCCCTCTAAAGATCTTTTGTCTATCTATAGGAATTTATTGCTGATGTCAACAAATAATAGAGTCGGTATCTGGTTGGTTTTTTTTTTCTTCTTAACTTGGCTAATAGGTTTTAGAGATATGCCTCTCCTAAAGTCTGAAATTGAGGAAAAACTTATAAATGAATCAATTTGTAGGAGACCTAAGATACTTATGATATTGGAAGACGCTCTAAATGACACGCCTGTTCTAACAGCGCCACCAAGTGGTAGAGTTGGTTAATATGGTTTTTCTCAGGTTGGTTTTCGGATGGATTTTTTTTTTCCTTTTTTTTTTTTTTTTTTTGGTTTTTTTTTTTTTTTTTTTTTTTTTTTTTTTTTTTTTTTTTTTTTTGGTTTTTTTCGAGACAGGGTTTCTCTGTGTAGTCCTGGCTGTCCTGGAACTCACTCTGTAGACCAGGCTTGCCTCGAACTCAGGAATCAGCCTGCCTCTGCCTCCCAAGTGCTGGGATTACAGACGTACGCCATTCTTTATTTACATTTCAAGTGATTTTCCCTTTCCTGGCTCCCCGCTCCCCTAAAGTCCCATAAGCCCTCTTCCCTCCCCCTGTTCCCCCATCCACCCCTTCCCACTTCCCTGTCCTGGTATTCCCCTACACTGCCGCACTGAGCCTTTCCAGGACCAGGGGCCTCTCCTTCCTTCTTGGGCATCATTTGATATGTGAATTGTGTCTTGGGTATTCCAGTCTTCTAGGCTAATATCCTCTTATCAGTGAGTGCATACCATGTGTGTTCCTTTGTGATCGAGTCACCTCACTTAGGATGATGTTCTCCAGCTCCATCCATTTGTCTAAGAATTTCATGAATTCATTGGGGTTTTTTTTGTTGTTGTTGTTTTGGTTTGGTTTGGTTTGGTTTGGTTTGGTTTGGTTTGGTTTGGTTTGGTTTGGTTTGGTTTGGTTTTGGTTTTGGTTTTTTTGAGACAGGGTTTCTCTGTGTAGTCCTGGCTGTCCTGGAACTCACTCTAGACCAGGCTGGCCTCGAACTCAGAAATCCGCCTGCCTCTGCCTCCCAAATGCTGGGATTAAAAGCGGTCGCCACCACCGCCCCGTGAATTCATTGTTTTTAATGGCTGAATAATACTCCATTGTGTATATATAACACATTTTCTGTATCCATTCCTCTGTTGAGGGACATTTGGGTTCTTTTCAACTTCTGGCTATGTTTTTTTGTTTTTGTTTTTGTTTTTATTTTTGTTTTTGTTCTTTTGTTTTTTGGTTTTGTTTTGGCTTTTTTTTTTTTGGTTTTTTTGTTTTGGTTTTGGTTTTGGTTTTGATTTTTTGTTTTTGTTTTTGTTTTTTTGGTTTTTTGGATTTGGGTTTTTTTTTCCAGACAGGGTTTCTCTGTATAGCCCTGGCTGTCCTGGAACTCACTCTATAGACTAGGCTGGCCTCGAACTCAGAAATGCCTCTGCCTCCCAGAGTGCTGGGATTACAGGCATGCGCCACCACCGCCCGGCTCAGCTTCTGGCTATTATAAATAGGGCTGCTTTGAACATAGTGGAGCATGTGTCCTTATTACATGCTGGGGAATCCTCTGGGTATATGCCCAGGAGTGGTATAGCCAGGTCCTCCAGAAGTATCATTCCCAGTTTTCTAAGGAACCGCCAGACTGATTTCCAGTGTGGTAGTACCAGATTGCAACCCCACCAGCAGTGGAGGAGTGTTCCTCTTTCTCCACATCATCACCAACACCTGTTTTCTCCTAAGTTTTTGATCTTAGCCATTCTGATTGGTGTGAGGTGAAATCTCAGGGTTGTTTTGATTTACAGTTCCCTGATGATTAAGGATGTTGAACATTTCTTTAGGTGCTTCTCAGCCATTTGAAAATTCTTTGTTTAGCTCTGTACCCAATTTTTTTTGTTTTTTGTTTGTTTGTTTGCTTTGTTTTTTTGAGACACGGTTTCTCTGTATAGCCCTGGCTGTCCTGGAACTCACTCTGTAGACCAGGCTGGCCTCGAACTCAGAAATCCGCCTGCCTCTGCCTCCCAAGTGCTGGGATTAAAGGCGTGTGACACCACCACCACCACCACCACCACCACCACCACCACCACCACCACCACCCGGCAAATGTATAGTCCAGGCTGGCCTCGAGCTCCAGATCCTCCTTCCTCTGCCTCCTTCAGCAAATCCTACCGGCCTGCACCACCAGAACTGGTTGTACCCCTCCCTTTTTTTTGGGGGGGGAGGTTTCTTCGAGACAGGGTTTCTCTGTTTAGCCCTGGCTGTCCTGGAACTCACTCTGTAGACCAGGCTGGCCTTCAACTCAGAGATCTGCCTGCCTCTGCCTCCCAAGTGCTGGGATTAAAGGTGTGCGCCACCACCGCCCAGCTTGTACCCCATTTTTTTTTAAGAAATATCTTCTATTTATTTATTTATTATATGTAAGTACACTATAGCTGTCTTCAGACATGAGAAGAGGGTGTCAGATCTCTTTACGGATGGTTGTGAGCCACCATGTGGTTGCTGGGATTTGAACTCGGGACCTTTGGAAGAGCAGTCAGTGCTCTTACCCGTTGAGCCATCTCTCCAGCCCTTGTACCCCATTTTTTAAGGGGGATATTTGGCTCTCTAGAGGCTACCTTCTTGAGTTCTTTGTATATCTTGGATATAAGCCCTCTGTCGGATGTGGTGTTGGTAAAGATTTTTTCCCAATTTGTTGGTTGCCATTTTGTCAAACACATTAAAAAAATAAATTCTTAATTTCTTTTTTTAATGTGTTTAGTGTTTTGACTGCATGTATGTCTGCAACACATTGTGTCTGTGCATCACATATGTGACAGGGTCCCAAGGAAGTCAGAAGAAGGTGTTGAATATTCTCGAACTGGAGTTACTTCTGAGGCACCTCCCCAGCTCCTGCAGACAGAAGTTAGTAAATTATTTTTTCTTTCAGCCTTTCTCAGTGTCTGTCTGTGTCTGTCTGTCTGTCTTTGTCTTGTCTATGTGTTTTTCTCCACTTGTATGTGTGTTTGTGTAGCCATACACTGTATGAAGAGCAGAGACATTTCTGTTTTTGTCTTTATGCGAGGCCCCAGGATTGAACTCAGCTGATTATCTGCACCCATGTAGAAAGCAGGGCATGGCAGTGTGCAGCTGTGACCCCGGGCTGGGGAGGCATCCCTGGGGTCTCATTGGCCAGCCAACCTAGCAGAATAAGCTAGCTCTGGGATTAGTGAGACATACTGAAGAAGTGATAAAGACAACCAGACGTGCACTCTCCCCTCCACGTGCACATGTGAATGTGTAAACCCATGTACACCAGTCTTTTAAGTGTGCACCACTGTCAGGGCACAGCCGCACTGCCTGGTGAGCTGCCAGACAGTGACAAGTCGCTGTGACAAGATGTGTCCCCCAACTTCCTCGGCCACATCCACTTCTCAGTGGGTCTGGGGCTCAAACTGGGGTCCTCGGGCCTGGTAGCAAGCATCTTTGCCCAGTGAGCTATCTCGCCAGCCCCTGAACCACACCTTTTTATTTTGTAAGATAGGGTCTCACCCAAGCTGGCCTTGAGCTCAGCCAAGAGCAGAGAGCCATCTCCCTCTGCATCGGCAAAACTGAAGCAGAAAACATTTGCCACATCCAGCTTGCACCGCAACTTTTAAAATAAAAAATGGGAGCCGGGCATGGTGACATACACCTGTAATCCCAGCACTTGGGAGGCAGAGGCAGGCAGATTTCTGAGTTGGAGGCCAGCCTGCTCTACAGAGTGAGTTCCAGGACAGCCAGGACTACACATAGAAACCCTGTCTTGAAAAAACAAAACAAAAAAAAGAAAGAAAAATATTCAGAAAGGAGAGCTGGCTCAGTGGGTAGCGTGTTTGCCCAGCACACACGGAGCCCTCGTGCGTTTTATTTTTTGTTTTAAAGATTTATTTTATATACATACATATATATATACATATACATATATATACACATACATACACACACACACATATATATACATATATATATATATATATATATATAGAGAGAGAGAGAGAGAGAGAGAGAGAGAAACACTGTAGCTGTCTTCAGACACACCAGAAGAGGGCATCAGATCCCATTACAGATGGTTGTAAGCCACCATG
Organism: Apodemus agrarius; assembly: GCA_964023405.1. Lineage (NCBI taxonomy): Eukaryota > Metazoa > Chordata > Mammalia > Rodentia > Muridae > Apodemus > Apodemus agrarius. Next base: position 21,603,800 of record OZ030012.1, on the reverse strand, counting down.
TGGTTGCTGGGAATTGAACTCAGGACCTCTGGAAGAGCAGCCAGTGCTCTTAACTTCTGAGTCATCTCTTTAGTCCCAAGTCCTGGTTTAATCCCCGACATCATCATATAAGCCCAATGTGGTGTCACAGGTCTGTTATCCCACTGCTGGAGCTATGGAGACAGGAGAGCTCAAGGTTATCTCCAGCTAAAGATGGAGTCAGAAGACATCCTGGGCTATATGAGACACCGCCTCAAAAAAATGGGGATGTGACTGAGTAGGAAGCCCCTTGCCTGGAGTGTGCAAATCCTGTTCCATACAATACTTTCTACTAAAAAGGAGAGCCGGGGTCGGGCAGCAGTGGCGCACACCTTTGGTCCCAGCACTTAGGAGGCAGAGGCAGGCAGATCTCTTTTATTTTTATTTATTTTATTTTATTATTTTGTTTTGTTTTGGTTTTTCGAGACAGGGTTTCTCTCTGTGGTCCTGGCTATCCAGGAACTCACTCTGTAGACCAGGCTGTCCTCGAACTCAGAAATCCGCCTGCCTCTGCCTCCCAAGTGCTGGGATTACAGGTGTGCGCCACCACGCCCGGCTCAGGCAGATCTCTGAGTTGGAGGCCAGCCTAGTCTACAGAATGAGTTCCAGGACAGCCAGGGCTACACAGAGAAGCCCTGTCTCAGGGGGGTTGGGGTGGGAAGGAGAGCCTCAGGGCTGGAGAGATGGCTCAGCAGTTAAGAGCACTGACTGCTCTTCCGAAGGTCCGGAGTTCAAATCCCAGCAACCACATGGTGGCTCATAACCATTGGTAATGAGATCTGATGCCCTCTTCTGGTGTGTCTGAGACAGCTACTGTGTATTTAGATATAACAATAAATAAAACTTTGGCAGAGCCTGAGCAAGCCGAGCAAGCCGAGGTCTTGAATTCAAACTCCCAGTAACGACATGAAGGCTCACAACCATCAGCACAGCTACAGTGTGCTCATATACATTAAATAAATGAATAAATAAACAAACAAATAAAGGAGAGTCACAGAGACAGATGAGGTTCTGGGGAGTTTGATAGATCCGAGATTTTCCAGGAGGGATAGTTGGCTAGATGCAGTAGCAAAAGGAGACAACAGGGGGCAGCAGTACGCCGTCAGTATGACGGCCATACTGACCCAAAGAGCCGCTCAGAAACCAAGCAGGAGGTATAACAGGGTCCTCTGGAAGTGTCGTGCCCAGTTTTCTGAGGAACCGCCAGACTAATTTCCAGAGTGGTTGTACCAGTTTGCAGCCCCACCAGCAGTGGAGGAGTGTTCCTCTTTCTCCACATCCTTGCCAACACCTGCTGTCTCCTGAGTTTTTGTTTGGTTGGTTGGTTTCTTTGTTTTTTTGTTTTTGGATTTGGTTTTTTGAGACAGGGTTTCTCTATGTAGCCCTGGCTGTCCTGGAACTCACTCTGTAGACCAGGCTGGCCTCGAACTCAGAAATCTGCCTGCCTCTGCCTCCCAAGTGCTGGGATTACAGGCGTGTGCCAACACCGCCGGCTGCACCCCATTTTTTAATAGGGTTATTTGGCTCTCTGGAGTCTACCTTCTTGAGTTCTTTGTATATATTGGAATATTAGCCCTCTGTCAGATGTAGGGTTGGTGAAGATCTTTTCCCAATTTGTTGGTTGCCATTTTGTCCTTTTGACAGTGTCCTTTGCCTTACAGAAACTTTGTAATTTTATGAGGTCCCATTTGTCAATTATTGATCTTAGAGAATAAGCTATTGGTGTTCTGTTCAAGAACTTTACCCTTGTGCCCATGTGTTCAAGGGTCTTCCCCAGTTTATTTTCTATTAGTTTCAGTGTGTCTGGTTTTATGTGCAGGTCCTTGATCCACTTGGAGTTGAGCTTAGTACAAGGAGAGCCTTATTTATAATAGCCAGAAGCTGGAAAGAACCCAAATGTCCCTCAATGGAGGAATGGATACAGAAAATGTGGTATATTTACACAATGGAATACTACTCAGCAATGAAAAACAATGAATTCATGAAATTTCTAGGCAAATGGTTGGAACTGGAAAATATCATCCTAAATGAGGTAACCCAATCACAAAAGAATACACATGGAATGCAGTCACTGATAAGTGGATATTAATTATTCCAGAAGCTCTGAATACTCAAGACACAATTAACATATCAAATGATTCCCAAGAAGGAAGGAGAGGGCCCTGGTCCTGGAAAGACTTGATCCAGCATTGTAGGGGATTGCCAGAAATGGGAGGGGGTTGATTGGGGAATAGGCAGAGGTAAGAGGGCTTATGGGACTTATGGTGAGGGGGGAACCGGGAAATGGGAAAGCATTTGGAATGTAAACAAAGAATATAGAAAATTAAAAACAAAAAGAAACAAAGCTGGCTTAGCAGCTGAAAGCATTTGCCACCAAACCTGGGGACCTGAGTTTCTGGGACTGCCACCCCACCCACCCACCCACACTGGTGCATTCTTGCCTGAATCACACACACGCACACACACACTAAAAGGATGAATGTTAGTTGCTAGAGAGGTGGCTTATTGGTTAAGAGCACTGGCTGTTTTTCCAGAGGACCTTGATTCAATTCCCAGCACCCACATTGTGCCTCACGGCCATCTGTGACTCCAGTCCCAGGGGATATAGTACCCTCTTCTGGCCTCTGCAGGCCATAAATATGCACTTGGTACACAGACATCATATGTAGACAGAACACCCGAACAAATAAAAAATATTTAATAACTTTTTTATTGTTTGTACATTGGTGTTTTGTTTGCATGTGTGAGTGTGAGGGCGTCAGATCTCCTGGAACCGGAGTTACAGATGGTTGTGAGCTGCCATGTGAGTGCTGGAAACTGAACCTGGGTCCTCTGAAGAGCAGCCAGTGCTTTTAACCTCTGAGCTGTCTCTCCAGCCCTAGATATTTTTGTTTGATGCTGGTTTTTTTCCTAAAGTTGTTTATTTAAAATTTGTTTTCTTTTTTGGTTTTTTGGATTTTGTTTTTCTGAGACAGTGTTTCTCTGTATAGCCCTGGCTGTCCTGGAACTCACTCTGTAGACCAGGCTTCCCTTGAACTCAGAAATCTGCCTGCCTCTGCCTCCCAGAGTGCTGGGGTTACAGGCATGTGCCACCACCGCCCGGCTTATTTAATGTATATGAATACACTGTAGCTGTGCTGATGGTTGTGAGTCTTCATGTGGTTGATGGGAGTTTGAATTCAGGACTTATGCTCACTCTGGCCTAAGAATTATTTATTATTACATCTAAATACACTCTAGCTGTCTTCTTCAGATGCACCAGAAGAGGGCATCAGATCTCCTTAAAAAAAAAAAAAAAAGTATTATATGTGAGCTGTCTTCAGATACTCCAGAAGAGGGAGTCAGATCTCTTTACGGATGGTTGTGAGCCATGTGGTTGCCAATATTTGAACTCAGGACCTTCAGAAGAGCAGTCCAAGCTCTTAACCGCTGAGACATCTCTCCAGCCCCACATCTATTGCTTGTGGGGTTTTTTTGTTTGTTGGTTTGGTTTGGTTTGGTTTGGTTTTTCAGAGACAGGTTTCTTTCTCTGTGTAGCTCCGGCTGTCCTGAAACTCACTTGTAGACCAGGCTGGCCTCAAACTCAGAAATCCGCCTGCCTCTGCCTCCCAAGTGCTGGGATTACAGGCGTGCGCCCCCATGCCAGGCTTTTTTTTTTTTTTTTTCCTTGCTTGCTTGCTTGTGTTTTTTGAGGCAGGGTTTCTCAGTATAACCAATCCTGGCTGTCCTGGAAATCACTCTATAGACCAGGCTGACCTTGAACTCAGAGATCTGCCCACCACTACCTCTGGAGTGCTGAGATTAAAGACCTTTGCCACCACAACCAGCTTAGTTTTTTGTTTGTTTTTTACAATTAAAAATATTTTTAAAGCCGGGCAGTGATGGCGCACGCCTTTAATCCCAGCACTTGGGAGACAGAGGCAGGCGGATTTCTGAGTTTGAAGCCAGCCTGGTTTACAGAGTGATTTCCAGGACAGCCAGGGCTGTTCCACAGAAAAACTTTCTTGAAAAAAAAAAAAAAACCCTAAAATAGAAGTACTCTGTGTTTGCACGTGGGTGTCCAAGAAGACCAGTGTGTCAGGTCCCCTAGATATGAAATTACAGGAAGTTGTAATCTGGTCCTCTGTGGAGCAGAATACACGCAGAACCCCTGAGCCTTCTCTCTAGCCCCAGTATATTATTATTATTATTATCATCATCATCATCATCATCATCCTCTTCTCAGCTTGCAGCTTTGAAAAAAAGTAAAAACAGAAAAACAAACTTGGGGAGGAAGGCTCACAACGGTCTTCTGGTCTCAGACCAAGGAGGCACAGATACACAGGCATGCAAAATGCCCAAAAGCATAAAAAACTGCGAACGCTCACAAATGTATCCTCATCTTGCAGCGGAGCCAGTTGATCTCAGCCCTGACAAGGGGCTCAGGACACTGAAAGTCCAGCCCCGGGGGCTCCAGTGCCCGCCGCTGGTCTCCATGGACACATCCACCCGGGATACTCACCCAGACACACAGAGACATTACAACACAGACTAAAGCAGTCTATCCTCGACGGGAGACACTCCTGAGGGGAGAAGTGAGTGGCTGTTTCTGGACTCTAGGAATCAGTTCCTACTCAAGCTTTCGTGCTCCAGGCCGGTTTCTCCCCCTCCTTCCCTTCCAGCAGCACCCACACTCCTACTAAACACACCGGGCCAGTGTCTGTACAAGAGGCACTTTATTAACCGGCTGGAATGCAATTATGTAAGCACAGGGCTGGGCAGACGAGAGGGTCGGGTGGCATACAAGGTGGGCGCAGGAAACCCTGGGACAAGGCTGGGAGCCTTGTTTCCAGGACCCTGCTCTCTTACAGGTAGCCACAGTAGGGGTGAGGGAGGGTCAGTAAAGTGGAGAACCCCTTTACTGGCTCCCAAGAGCAAGAAGTTTGGCAAACAGATTCTCTAGTTTCAAGTGAAAGAAACCAGAGAGGCCTAGTTAACCTGGAATACAGACCACACCCACACCTCATCCCCTGAAACCATCCCTTGGGTGGACTTAAGTTTCTTTCCTCTTACAAAGAGAGCAGTGTGCATTACTGGCAGAGAAAGGGCTGGGGAGGCAGGCCCTATTTTCATTCATTTTCCAACCTCAGGTTTTCCATTAGGAAGCCATCAAAGCGACTCTGTGGGATCTAAGCACAGGCCTGGTTTCCACCACCACCACCACCACCCATCGCTCCTCGCACAGGGCCCTCCTCCCGGATGCCGTCTGTTTATCCAGAAGCCTCCTCCAGCTCTGGGGACTCACTCCTTCTTCCTGTGACCCCAGCCACCCCAGGCTGGAGGCGGGCGGGGTTACAAATGAAGGCACTCCTGGTGGCTCCACCCGGCTCTGGAGCCTGCTGGAAAAGAAGCAGGTAGACCCCTTCTAGGTGACAAAGGACTAAGTGAGATGTAATTGTTGGCCCTCAGGTACATCAGCCACGGAGATCCAATTCTGTCCCGGCTATGGAGCTCGGAGCTGACTGGCCCCCTGTCATCCAGGCTTCCCTCTTGGCTGGAAGGGTTACCAAAATTCAAAGAAGCTCGCTGCAGCCGTCCTCGGGCCACCTCCTCTCCTCAGCTTCAAGTGACTTCACCATATTGGCACCGTCTGAGCCAGTAAGGACTGGAGAGAACCATTCTGTCCCATCTTCCGGGGCTGTACTAAAAACTCCCAAGTGCCTTTGGCATAGGAAAGAGATGGCCCAAATCCTCTAGGTCCCTGGGGACAGGCGCTCAGGGAGGTGGCAGAGAGGCAGTGACGTGACGTTAGGCAAGTCTGATGAGCTGGGGACTCTGGCCCAGCTGCACAGCAAGCACCGGGTCACAGCGTCCTGAGAGGGCTGGGAAGGCAGGCATCGTTAGGACTCTGCTGCTTTCTTGTTGGTTTTGTTCAAGAGTTTCTTGAGAGTGGAAGACATGAAGTAAGGCCTCTCAGCTGAGCCGTCGTTTCTCTCCAGATCCTCCACTGTGGACAGAGCCCCAAAGCAGGTGACATGAGAGGGAGTGAGGCAGGCCTGGGGGCTGGGGCTGGGGCTGGGGCTGGGGCTGGGGAGCAGGGGAGGGAACAGAGGGCCGTGGAGAAGCCTGGGGTTAGAAAGCAACACACAGGAGAACAGAGCATGGCGGCAAAGGCCTGCTACCCAAGGTATTTAAGAAGCTGAAACAGAACCACACCAGCCTCAAGGCCTGCTTTCACTACCTTAAGTCCAAGGCCAGCCTGGGCAACTGAGAAAGAGAAACATTGTCTCAAAATACCAAGTTAACAAGGCTAGGAGCAGAGTTCAGTGGTAGAGCACTTGCCCAGGAGCCCCGGGAGGGACTGGGGGCGTGGCTGGGGGAGAGCCCCAGCCTACTGGCTGAGACGACTGCCTAGTTTTGGAAAAGAAGGGGTAAGGAAGGACTACAGGAGCCCCACGTTTTCCCAGTCATAGAACACCATCACATGCACAAACCCGGTCTCCAGAGGCCCCTGGCCAGCTTTCCAGTCTCCCTCACTCTACTCCTCAACTTCCTCCTGCTTGCCCGCCTGCGGACTCCCCTTCAATAGGATGCCTCTCAGCTCGGGCGACATGAAGTAGGGTCGCTCCTGAGAGCCGTCATTCCTCTCAAGGTCCTCACCTGGGCCCCCCAGGAACCAGCAGGGGGTGGAAAATGGGGTGGTCAGGAAAGGAGGGGGTTGGAAAAGGGAGGCAGAGGAAAAATGGAAAAGAAGCCAGCAGGCGTGGAGGAGAAGGGAGGGGGAGAAAAAGACACGTGGAGACCAGAGTTAGTGGCAGCCATGGACCCTGGGCTAGTTCCCAACAAAGCCAGAAACGTCAAAGCCACAGACCCCAGGGCAGTGTCCCAGCTCCAGCTCGGTGGCAGCGGGGAGAGGAGCCGTTAGCTGGAAGCAGGTGAGGGGCCAGGACGGCATGCGTGGGCCTAGAAGGGACACCTCTAGCCCAGGGACTCAGGTGAGGGTGGCTTTGCGCTTTCATTGGAGGGAGGCATTTCCTGTCCTCTGGGGAGAAGGAAATCAGGGCCCCTGGTGGGCTGAGATAAAGGGGTTACTCACAGAAACAGAGGAACAGCGTGTCCACGCACATGCCGTAGACGCTGAAGAAGCCGTGCGCGATCAAGTAGGAGCCGATGATCACTGTCTAATCAGGAGAAAACATCTTGTTCCAGGCCGGCTCAGGTGAAGAGCAATCCCGCCCCACCACTGTCCTCCATAGGCTGAGAAACCTCTCCCTCTCATGAGCTAAGAGGCTGACTGTTCTTATAGAACTTGTGGCAATCCTCCTGCCTCATCTTTTTTTTTTTTTTTTTTTTTTTTTTTTTTTGTTTTGTTTTGTTTTTGTTTTGTTTTTGTTTTTCGAGACAGGGTTTCTCTGTGTAGCCCTGGCTGTCCTGGCACTCACTCTGTTGACCAGGCTGGCCTTGAACTCAGAAATCCGCCTGCGCCTGCCTCTGCCTCCCAAGTGCTGGGATTACAGGCGTGTGCCACCACGCCCGGCTTCTCCTGCCTCATCTTTAAAACATCTTTTTACCTTTTACAAAAGCTTTGTGTGAGTGTGCTGCTAGCATGTTCATGCGTGTAGCATGTGTGCCTGATAACCATGGACGACAGAGGTTGCCCCGTGGGGCTGGAGGTAGGAAGGGCCGTGGGCCACCATCTGGGTCCTGGGAACTGAACCCAGGTCCTCTGCTAGAGTAGCAGTGTTCCCAACTGCTGAGCCGTCTCTCCAGCCCTAAACACAGGTACCCTTCAGCTTCAGCTGGGGTTCACGCCTTTAATCCCAGCACTGGGAAGACAGAGGCAGGGGGATCTCTATGAACTCAAGACTAGCCTAGTCTACACAGAGTTTCAAAGCCAGCCAGGGCTACATAGTGAGAGCCAGTCTCAAAAAAAATAAAAAATTAATTCTTCTTATTTATCATGTAGCTGTTGCTACCAGTAAATCTCTTCCCGCTTTCCCTCTTGTTTACTTGTGATTATACCTACGAGCACAGCACCTGAGGGCAGCTCAGGGTGCCAGAAGAGGACACTAGGTCACCTGCAACCGAACTATAGACGGTCTAGTGTAGATGGTGGAGACGCATGGCCATGAGCCTCAGTGAGAGCACCGCCCGCTGACTGGCCAGCCCTTTCTCTAGCGCTGCGCCTCGGCCTTCCGGCTAAGTCCACAGCTCAGGCCAGGTCAGCATCTGATGCCATCGCTCTCCATCTTAGTCTAAATGCTTGTCTGCTTTAATATATAATATCACATTGCGTGGTTACGGGCACACACCACAGTACACTAGTGGAGGTCAGAGGAGAACCGTGGTAGTTGATTCTCTCTGCCCACCATGTGGGTCCAGAGGCGGGCATTCGTGACCCCAGGCCTGGCGAGTTTCTGAACCACCGTGCTGGCCCTTCTTCGCCTTAGTTTTATGAGATAAACTGCTCAGTGATTGGCTAGAAAGCTTGGCCAGTGTGTTCTGGGGGTCTGCACGGCACCGGAGGTATACACGTGCACCACCATGGTGTGTGTTGTGACATGAACTTATGATCTATCTCCCTTGCATGAGTTACCATACCTAGTCCAATCAGATTTTTTTTTTTAAGATAGCCTCACATAAGCCGGACAGTGGAGGCATACACCATTAATCCCAGCACTTGGGAGGCAGAGATAGGCGGATTTCTGAGTTCAAGGCCAGCCTGGTCTACAGAGTGAGTTCCAGGACAGCCAGGGCTACACAGAGAAACCCTGTCTCGAAAAAACCACCACCACCACCAACAACAACAACAAAAAAGATAGTCTCACACATCTCTGGGTCTGGCCTCAAACACTAAGAAGCCAAGGAAGACGCTGAGCAACTGTCCTCCTGCCTCTGCCCCCCAAGTGTGGGATGACAGGCCTAAGCCACTAGGTCTGGCTTTCCACACCTCAACTAGGAGAACCCAGTCAGCTCCACAATCATCCTTGCTTTTTCCAACCCCAGGGCCTTTGCACATGCTGTTGAGTTTCTAGCTCAGGTACCTTTTGCTTTCAAGTCTAACAGCAAGTCCTCAGGTACATGCCCCCTGGAAGCAATGTCTGACTCTAGACCAACCATGCTTCACATGGTCCTAGCACTAAATATGTCCCCTTGAGGCTTTATCCAGCTGCAGATCCATGCATGGGGCATTAGGAAGTTGGATCCCACATTCCACAAGGCCAGGTGGTGCATGCCTATAATCTCAGTACTTTGGTAGCTCAAGTACAAGGCCAGCCTGGGCTGTCCAGCAAGTTCCAGTACAGCCTGGGGTACATGAGAGTTGGTCAGGAGACAGGCACTTGCCATGCAAAACTGGGGACCTGAGATCGGATCCCCGCACCGACACAAGCGTCAGATGAGTGAGGCGGCCCCCCTGTAAGCCCAGCACTTGAGATTGATTAGTGTCCCTAGGGCAGGCTGGCCACCTGGACTAGCCAAAACCAGGGAGCCCTGGGCCCAGCAGGAGGCACTACCAGGAGAGAGATCCAGACCTCAGTCTCTCTGCTATTCCCTCTGCCTAGACAGTCCAGACTTTTCTTTTTCTTAAGATTTTCCGAGACAGGGTTTCTCTGTGTAAACGTGGCTGTTCCTGGAACTGCCTTTGTCAAACTCAGCCATCTGCCTACCTCTGTTTCCTGAATGCTAAGATTAAAGGCACGAGTCACCACTGCCTACTTTTTTTTTTTTTGAGATAGGCAATTCTGTAGCCAGAACTGGCCTTGAATTTACTATGTAGCTAAGGATGACCTTGAATTTCTGATTGTTCTGCCTGTTCTTCTAGTGTTGGGATGACAGGTATGTGCTGTCAGTATTATCATTGGTTAATATCCTGACGCATCTAAACTGCAAGGCCTTTTCTGCGGTGACATAATGTGGCTACAATCCTAGGGCTTGGGAGGCAGAAAGATCAAAAGTTCTATGTTGGCCTGGGTGTCTGTCAAGGAAAAACAGGCAAAAAGAGGAGTTCTGGAGAGCTGGCTCAGCAGACAGGAGCACTGGCTGCTCCTCCAGAGGGCCTGGGGTCAATTCTCAGGACCCACATGGCAGCTCACAACCATCTGTAACCCCACGTCCCAGGTCCAGAGAACTTGATGCCCTCTTTTGGCCACCATGGGCATCATGCATGCATGTGGTACACAGACATACCTGCAGGTAAAACACTAACACACATAAAAACAAAAGCTAGTAAATAGTAAAATAAATAAATAAATAAATAGGTACACATCTTTGAGTCTGAGGCTAGCCTGGTCTACATATGACTTTTGTCTCAAAATAAAAAACAAAATCACTGAGTTTGAGGTCAGCCTGGTCTACATAGTGAGCCTCAGGAACACCAGAGCTATGTAGACAAACACTATCTCAAAAAAAAAAAAACAAAAAAAACAAAAAAACAAAAAAACAAAAAACAGGAAAAGAATGGGCCGCCGCAGTCTACACCTTTAATCCCAGCACTTGGGAGGCAAAGGGAAGTGGATCTCTGTGAACTGGAGGCTAGCCTCATCTACAGAGCAAGTTCCAGATCAGGCAGGGCTGCACAGAGAAACCTTGTCTTGAAAAATAAACAAAATCAAATGGGAAAAAAAAAACCCTAAATAAATAACAAGATAACATTTTCTACAATAATAGAGTAATAATAAGACCTATTATTATTAATAATTAATTATTAGGGCTGGCAAGATGGCTTGGTAGATGAAGGCACTTACCGCCAAGCCAGATGACCTGAGTCTACTAATTCCTAAAACAGGCCGGAGTAGAGAACCAGTTCCCACAAGGGCCTAAGTGTCTTTGTCCACAAGTGCATCCACCCCACACACATTGAACAAATGTGAACGGCAGTAACTAGTGCCTAAGGAAACGCCCCTCCACCCCGTGCCTTGTATGCTCAGGTATCAATAAATATTTGGGGACCAAATGACCAATGACTGTCCCACCCCCCAACCTTCACCAAAGAAATCTTAAGCAATCCCGACCCTACCCCCAACCCCTGCTCCCACCCAGACCCTCATCCGTCCCCAGAGGTGCTCACCAGTATGGGAACCCAGTAATAATTGAGAGGTGGGGCCGTATCTTGCACGATTCTGATGCGATGGGTGAAGAAGAAGAAGGCCAGGATGCCTGTGGGACAGAGAGATGGCTGAGTCCCCAGGGAAGGACCCTGCAGATTGTCTGAGCCTGGTACCAGTTTACAGGTCACTCCCATGGGCTCCCACACGCCAGCATGGGCAGGCCCAATGGCACCACTCACCTACACTACCCACAATCAGAAGTTTGCCCAACAGGAAGAGGAAGTCTGTAACTTTGTCCAGGACGGCCACCCTGTAGGGGGGAGTGAAGGGAGCTGTGTGACCGTGGGTTCAGAGCGGGGTGGGGGTGGCACACTAAGTGGAGGGCTGGTTCAGAAAGGGGGCTAGGGCAGGAGGGGGGCTGGGAAAGGTGAGACAGGACAGGTGGGCTGGGGGTGAGGGTGTGTCCCCTAACCGGATGATATTCCTCATAAGCAGGAAGAAGGCGTTCCTGGCCGAGGTGCAGAAGTTGGTGCCATAGATGGCAATCTGGAGTGAAGAGGAGGAGGTTCAGGCCCCGGGATGGAGATGGGGAAACCCCCCCCCCCCAAGGGCAGCAACACAGCCCTGCCGTCAGGTCACCATGATGTAGGCATTGCGGTTCAGGAATTTGATAAACTTCTCCAGACACCAGAAGCAGCACTTGAGACAGACCATGAGGAACTTGGCAAACTTGTTCTGTGCAGCTGAAAGAGAGGGGGACAGCATGAGGGGACGGTGTTAGGACTCTGTCTAAGCTCCGCCCCACAGTCACCTAGCACCAGCCAGGTAGGCCTGGCCCACTATAAAAGGGGATGCTCGGCCCTCCTCTCTCTCTCATTCTCACACTCTCAGTTTCTCTCTTGCCCTCTTGGGCTCTCCTCCCCTCTCCCGTTCTCTCCACGTGGCCGGCCTCTGCTTCTCTCCTCTCTCCTTCTCTGTGCCTCTATTACTGTCTTAACTCCCCTCCCAGGCCCTAAATAAACTATTCTATACTATACCATCGTCGTTGTTGCATGACTGGTCCCTCAGGGGGAAGCGATGCCTTGGCAGGGGCCCGCTGAGGCACCCCTCCCCCCACACGGCCATAGAACATATTCTTATGCCTCTTTCTCTTTTTATGATCATAACAGATGGTAAGAGAGGAGTTTAGTTTGAATGAGACCGCCAAACTCCAGCAAGACAGCTAAGGAGTGAAAAGTCTGAGGCTTGCCTGAGCTACTAGGCCACCCTCAACAACTTAGTGAAAGTAATCAATCCACAAAACTGACCCACAAAAGTAATCACCCAGGGTCAGGAATTAAGATCATCCTTGGCTAGTTAGTGAACTGGACGCCAGCCTTTTAAAACAGGAACAGTATGTCTATACCTCCAATCCAAGCGCTCAGAAACGGAGGCAGGTGGATCTCATACCAGAGCTAAGACTACCCAGTAAAAAGCTGCGTCAAAATAAAACAGCCTTGCTAGTGCTAGCCAGAGCAGCCCCTCCTGGATCCAACCCACGGCTAGACACCCAGAACTCCAACTCAGTTGACTCTTCAGGTGTTCACATTTCATTGCTCTGGCTGTCCTAGAACTCGCTCTGAAGGCCAGGCTGGCCTCGAACTCTCACAAGAGCTCTAGAGTACTGCGATTAAAGGCCTGTGCCACCATGCCGGCCTTCGGTTGGCTCTTCTACCTGCTCCTCCGCCACTTAACCCCACCCCTTCACAAATGGACACCAGCGGAGGCAAAGCTCCGGCCCCACCCCTCAAGCAAGACCCAATCATGAGCTAAGTCCGGGCCCTGGCCGAGGAGGGGAGGGCGGCACCTTTCAGGCGCTGGTCCAGGTACTCCAGCATCACGCGGATAATCTGCACCACGGCTAAGATAAGGGAGCCAAAGGCCAAGGAGCCCGTGTGGTACCTGGAATCAAAATGGCGGGTCGGTAGCCCGGCCAGAGAGGTCCCCGCATGCCCTCCCTTCCCACCCCAGCACTCCTATTTACCTGAGTGCTCGGCCGAAAGCCGAGAAGAGAGGGAAGGCAGGCAGGTCGTCAGGCTTTCGCATAGCCCAGTAATAGGAGGCAAAGGCTCCGGCCAGGGTCACCTGGCCTAGGGCCAGCACGAAGTTGGCCAGCCAGAAGAACATGAACGCATTGAAGATCTGCAGGCCCAGCAGGGCGCGGTGGTAGGTCGACTCGCCACCATAGAAGGCAAACTGGCAGTGGGCTTTGGGACACTGGAGGCTCTCATTCGCTGAGGGGAAGGTCTGGGGGAGGGGTAAGGAGCCACAGTGTCAGGTCAGAGTACCATGAGGCTAGACCAAAGACAAGTCCTAGAAGCAAAACTACCCAGTATAGAAGTCCAGAAAAAGGTGTTGGCCAGCCCGGAGAGATGACTCAACAGGTGAGGGCACTTAAAACTGAGGACTTCAATTTAAGTTTCCATCCTGCTCATAGACATGGGTGTGACCACGTGCTAGCCTGTAGCCCCAGTGCCACAGGGGCTGAGAGACCAGCATAGCTCCGTATTTACTGAGAGGGAAGGAGTAAGGCTGAGAATTATAAAGCAGGGACATACACAAACACGTACATACCTCCCTCCCTCTCCCTCCCTCCCTCCCTCCTCCGCCCCCCCCCCCACACACACACACTACAATCAAGAAAAAGAGGAACAAAAAAGTGACATCAAACACCTCCGAGGAGGCTGCCGGGGCAATCCTTACAGGGCCGCCTACCTCTGGGTTGCAGGTTTTCCCCAAAAGTGGGCAGGACGTGTCATCAACAATCTTGTACACGGCCACATTGGAGGTGGACAGGAAGCTGAAGGCTCATTAAGGAACAGGAAAGTGGGAACTGAGAATCCAGGGTGGGGGGACCAAGAGTATGGTTCACGCTTGGAATTCTGAGACGTCCATGAGGCTGAGGTAGGAGGCCGCCCATCTGATAAAGGTACCTGCCATCAAGCCTGAGGGCCTGAGGTGCATACCCAGGACCCACTCACAGAGGACACAACTCCTGCATGTTGTCTTTAGACCTCTAAACACTGCTACGCCTTTACCCAACATAAACATCATAGAAGTTTGAAAAACAAAAAAGGGGGCAGCCCCACCCTAACTGCAGGTCCCCGAGGACCCCAGACTGACGAGAGCTGTAGATACACAGAAGTGCTGGCCCAGTAGGCAATGCAGAGACACAAGAGGAAGAAGGTCACCAGTGGGTAGAGCATGGAGCACATGACATGTCCCACAGCTCTGGGGAGAAACGGAAACAGACATCAAGCTCAAATGGCCTGGGCGGAGCCCCCGGGCATGCCCCTGGCTCTCCAGGCCCCACCTGCTGGCTTCTTTGATGAGGGCTATGGCGATCAATATCCTTTTGCGCAGAAAGATGAGTAACAGGATGATGATCACTTCCAAGATGCTTAGAATGATCACTGTGGAGAAGGGCGGGGCCGTTAGAATGGCTCATCAGGGAGAGATGCCCACCGTCCCCAGAGCCCACAGAGGAGGCGGGAGCTAGTGAGAGCTTCCGGTCTGACCTCCACACAGGAGGGCCTTGTTATAGACTGCCCCTCTCAACAAGGACCTATATAGTTTTTAAAAGTTAAAAGTAATACAAATGGAATTGATTTAAAAATAAATAACATACAATTAAATGATTTCTCTAAAAGCTGAGAGCAGCCTGTTTCGGAGTCCCACTTCAATCCCTCCAAGGCTTCCCATAACACAAGCATGGGGGGAGGGGTGCCCCAACTCACTGAAAGCCAGCCAGGTCTGCCTCAAGTGCAGGTACACGCTGAGGTCCATCTGGAAGCCAAGGTCCACCAGGGAGACATCGGAGCCTGCCTCCCCACGCAGTCTGGAGTACTCCATGTAGCAGTGGAATATGCCTGCACAGGGCCACGTACGCAGACAATAACTTTCTGGGTTGCTTTTGACACAGGGCAGTGTGTAGGGACAGACGCTATGAAGCCCTGACTGGCCTGCAACTTAATATATAGTCCAGGCTTGTGCTTGAAAAGTGGATGAATGAATGAATGGGTATCAGGATGCCTCCTGTCTACTGACGACCTGAGCCAGCCAGGTGTGGAGGCACACCCCTTTAATGCCAGTACTTGGGAGGCAGGAAAAGGCGGACATCTATGTAGCCTGGACTTCTGGGCCAGTCAGGGCTATACACTGAGGCCCTGTCTAAAACACCAAAAACTCCTAAATCAAGTCACAGAAGATACCAACAGCAGCTCAAACCATGACTAACATGAACAACTTTTTCTTTGGTTTTTGAGACTAGGTCTTACAATGTAGCAGGATCCATTCTCAGATTATCCTTCTGACCTTGGCAGATGACAGGCATGCCCCACCATGCTAACATGTATGTTTTGGTATGTATCCGGATCCTAAGAGAAAGGTTCCTTTCAGGAAGTTTAAAAGGAAGAAAATCAGGGTAAGGGCCATGATGGCTCAATGGATAAAGGCCCCCGCTGCCAAGTCAGGATTCAGTTTCTGGTACCCACATAGTGAAAGGAGCGAAGCCACTTTTGCAATTTATCCTCTCACCTCTACATATGCACACATGTATTCACACACACACACACACACACACACACACATACAATAAATGAACATAATCTAAAAATACAGAAGAGCTGGGTGATGATAGGACTGCGTGCATTCAGTCCCAGCACTTGGGAGGCAGAGGCAGGTGGATCACTGAGTTCAAGGTCAGCCTGGTCTACAGAGTGAGTTCCAGGACAGCCAGGGCTACATTGAGAAACACTCTCAAACATACACCTACCCACCCACTCAAAAAAACCCCACAGAAGAAGAAAACTTAACCAGAACAGGAGACACTGGTTTGCAAACCAGGACTCCGCCCTGTGCAGGCTTTCCTCTTGATATGATCACCACAAAACTACATCACTACCTTCTCATTAAGTCTCCCACCCAGAAAAGCAATTATTCCCATTAGATGGCGGAAGTACTTATGCACAGGAGGCTTAGTCGTGTGGCCCAGGACAAAGCTAGGAAGCAGGCAAAGCTAGGATTTGAACTGGCCCCTTGGGTACCACGGTGAGAAGCTTAGTCACTGGGCTAACGAGATGGCTTCACAGTGCCTTCTGTTGTGGATTAAAATGCCAAGCTCGGCCCTGGGTCTCGAAGTTGAGAGGCAAATTATTTTTTCTTTTCTTTTTTTCTGCGGTAGAGGAAAAGGAACTCAGGGTCTTGCATGTCTTGCATTATACCACTGAGCCACAAGCCAGCCCCTCCCTGGGGGGGGGGTCTAGGAAGGGGATCTACCATTGAGCCACAGTCACAGCCCCTCGCTGGAGGGCTGCGGGTAAGTGCCTGATGAGTTACAAGCTTAGTCCAGCAAGCTGGATATCATCCATCCCACCTAGGCGGGCTCTGGCTGCCTCACAGTACCTACGACAGGGGCATGAACCAATACATAAACACATCAGCTATACAGTGAAGACCATCTGAAGGCTTAGGACAACGTTTTTGAAAGCTGTCACCAGGGCACCAGACATTTGGCGCTTTGCAGGCCCCAAGGTCTGCAGGGAAGAGCAGAAGGAGGGGGAGACAACGCACCGTAGCCCAGCACCAAGATCACCATGACAATCATCACCCAGACCATGATGCCGGCCAGGAAACGCAGCAGGACGATGAACAGGAGACTCAGGACCATGGCAATGACCAGCCCTCTGGGGGACGAGACAGGGGCATGAGGGGCACTATCCTTAGGTGGTAAGCCAGGGGACAGCCACCTTCCTTCCCACTCACATGACAATCCAGTACCAGGATACAGTGTAATCTTCAAATATCCGCATGGCGAGCTGCCGGGCCTCTAGAACCTTGTTGGCCTTTCTAGGGTTGGAAGAGACTCCAGTCACACCGGAGAAGGCCAGCTCCAGCCCCACCCCAGGACGCAGAGGCCACACGCTACGGGGCAGTCCTCTCACTTGGCACCCTCCACCAGCTCTGTCACGTTCTTCCTGGTGCCGTGCCCGTCCTCATAGGTCGTCTCGTTGCCCACCATGAGGACGCCCTTGCTGGCATGGATGGCCGGGAAGCACCGCTGGGCCACTGCGCGACCAGAAGGCGCTGTCATGGGGAGGCCTTGCGGGATCCCCAGTCTGCACCCACCCATGTGGGATCCCCCGTACTCACAAGGTTTGCTGGGGATGATAACCGCCGGGCAATCCCCATCCCGGAGCACCTCAATCACCCCCTGCGGAGAGGATGGCAAGAAGCGAATCCCGAAGGAGGGCCCCTTCCCGTGCCCACCACCCGAGCACCAAAGGGGTCTCTCTGCTCACTTTATTGTTCTGGAAACCGGGCACACAGAACTGCTTGTAATAGTCAAAGTTGGGAGAGTTGCGCGCGCTCTGAAGGGTGAGATAGCGGTCCGGACACTGCTTCACGCAGATCTGGGGGAGCACAAGGACTGGGATATGGAATCAGGACGGGGACCCCATCCCGGACGGAGGCCCCACGTGATGCTCCTGAGGAGAGCTCCGGGAAACATGGACGGAAGAGGTGAGCCACCGCGTTACCTGCGGGGTGGGACAGTGAAATTCCAGCAGGACCAGGGGGTTGGCACACTTCACGATGTTGAAGTAAAACAAGAACGGTTTGTCCCTAGGGTTGGAGGAGGGGGAATAGAGTTGGTGGAGAGTTCTTACCCAGAGACGGTTCAGGGGGTTCAGGGGCCCAACACCGAGCCTGCCCTGGTCTGCTAAGACCCGCATGGGTGGTGTTGCTTACGTGTGCATTTGCAAATAAATAAACTCACGCATTTTTGGTCCCCTTTTGCCCACAGAACTCGCCCCGGCTATCCGTGGGGTAGATCACCTTCCGAGGGTCTCCGTGGGTCCAGGCTGTGGAGAGACGCAGAGACAGGTAGGCTCTGCCACTTCTCAGCCACAGCACACCTGTGACAGCACAGCCGCAGAGGCCAGGCCGCCCGTCCCGCACTTACCTATGATGCCCACAGCCACGTAGCCTAGGATGGCCAGGAAGAGCAATACGCAGCAAATGACATCTGTGCACCCCCTGGGGAGCAGAGCAGCATCAGTACACGTGACACTGTAGGACCCCCTTTTTAGGGATAATCTGAACGGTGGGCCAAGAATCATGTGCTTTCTCCCCTGGTTGTTTGAGACAGAGTTTCTCTGTGTATAGCCTTGGCTAGCCTGAAATTCACTCTGGAGACCAGGCTGGTCTTGAACTCAAAGCGATCTTGTCTGTCTCTGCCTCCCAAATGCTAGGATTAAAGGTGTGTACTACCATGCCATGTCCCCAGTTTTTGACAAGGGTGTCTCACCACGTAGCCTTGGCTGGCCTAAAACCTGCTATGTAGACCAGGCTGGCCTCAAACTCAGAGATCCATCTACCTCTGCCTCCTGAATAGTAGGATTAAAGGCATGTGGTACCACATCTGTCTCTGTTCATTTTTTAAAAAAGATTTATTTATTATTTTAAATAAGTACACTGTAGCTGTCTTCAGACATACCAGAAGAGAGCGTCAGATCTCATTACGGATGGTTGTGGATGGTTGTGAGTCACCGCGTGGCTACTGGGAACTGAACTCAGGACCTTTGGAAGAGCAGTCAGTGCTCTTAACCACTGAGCCATCTCTCCAGTGACCACTCATTGCCACATTTCTTCTTCTTTTTTTTTTTTTTTTTTTTTTTTTTTTTTTTGGTTTTTTGAGACAGGGCTTCTCTGTGTAGCCCTGGCTGTCCTGGAACTCACTCTGTAGTCCAGGCTGGCCTCGAACTCAGAAATCCACCTGCCTCTGCCTCCCAAGTGCTGGGATTAAAGGCATGCACCACCACCACCTGGCACTGCCACACTTCTTGAATTTGTTTTTTTTTGTTTTGTTTTGTTTTGTTTTGTTTTGTTTTCGAGACAGGGTTTCTCTGTGTAGCCCTGGCTGTCCTGGAACTAACTCTGTAGACCAGGCTGGCCTCAAACTCAGAAATCCACCTGCCTCTGCCTCCCAAGTGCTGGGATTAAAGGCGTGTGCCACCACCGCCCGGCTATCACCCTTTACTTTTTATTTCCTTGTGTAACACAGGGTCCCACACAGTCAAGGCTCCCCTCAAAGTTGCTTTGTAGCCAAGTTCACCCTGAAGTCCTGATGCTCCTGCCTCTGCTCTGTGCGCTCCGGGTGCCGCCTCATCCCTGGGGAGTTTACCCAGCGCTGGAGCGGAGCGCAGGGCTTCCTGCATACTGAGGAAGCACTCTATCAGCTAAACCATATCTTCAGTCCTGGCTTTAAGAAAACAAAAACCTGGGGCTGGAGAGATGACTCAATGGTTAAGAGCGAGCGCGTGTACACACACACACACACACACACACACACACACACATACACACACGTTCTCCAGAGGTCCTAAATTCAATTCCCAGCACCCACATGGTGACTCATCTGATACCATCATCTGGCATGCAGATGTACGTGCAGACAGAGCACTCATACATTAAAACATACATACATAAATAAATACATTTTTTTAAAAATCCAAGGTGCTGGAAAGTTGCCTCGGTAATGAAAAGCCGCTTGTTGCAGGTCGGGTGTGGTGGGGTACCCCTTTAATCTCAGCATCCAAGAGGCAAAGACAGACCAATCTGAGTTCAAAGCCAGCCTGGCCTATCTACATAATGAGTTCCAGGACACCCAGGGCCTTGTAGAGAAACCTTATAACCTTGTCTCAAACCAGAACAAAACAGTATGATGGCTTACACCTTTAATCCCAGCACTCTGGAGGCAGTAGCAGGTGGATCTCTGTGAGTTTGAGGCCAGCCTGCTCAGCAGATCATGTCTAGGATAGCCAGGGCTTTGTTATTACAGAGAAACCCAAACCCTGTCTCAAAAAACCAAAACCAAACCAGCAGGTGCTGCTCTGCTCTTGTAGAGGGCACAGGCTCCTGTCTCAGCACCCGCAAGAGGTTCCTAACCATCGGCAACTCCAGCAAAGAGCTGATGCCCTCTTCCGACGTCAGTGGGCAGCGGGCGTGCACATGCCTGCGTGCACATACATGCATGCAGACAAACACACACATAAAATAAATAAAACAAATCTATTTAAAAATTTGAGACAGGATCTCTGAAAGTCACCCCAGAAGGCCTTGAACTTTTTTTTTTTAAATAACTAGCCAAGGAGCGGTGGCCAGCCTGGTCTATAGAGCAAGTTCCAGAATGACCAGGGCTACACAGAGAAACCCCATCTCAAAAAACAAATATATTTATCACACACACACACACACACACACAGATGGGGAGGGTAGAGGGAGAGAGGGAGAGAGACAGAGAAAGTGACTGAAAAGATAGCTCTCAGTTTAAAAGCACTGTTCGACTCCAGTCACCCACCTGGAGCCCCACAACCTTAGATAACTCCAGTCCCAGCAGACCTGAAACCCCCTGAGCCCCCATTCTGGCCTCCTTAGACACCAATCAGGCACGACGTATGCCACAGACATAAATAAGGGAAAACATTTCCAGGTTCCAGGGGCTCTGATACCCTCTCTCGCTCTCCATGTGGCACAATATACACATGCAGACAAAATATTCGTACACATAAAATTAAATCTAAAAAAGAACACTGAAGCCGGGCGGTGGTGGCACACGCCTGTAATCCCAGCACTCTGGAAGGCAGAGGCAGGTGGATTTCTGAGTTCGAGGCCAGCCTGGTCTACAGAGTGAGTTCCAGGACAGCCAGGGCTATACAGAGAAACCCTGTCTCAAAAAAAAATAAAAATAAAAAATAAAAAATAAAAAAAAAAAAAACACTGAGCAGAAGCTGGGTGCAGCAGTACACACCCCTAACCCAGCACGCTCCTTTTCAAGTAATACTTTTATTAATAACTTGAGAATTCCGTACAATAGATTATGATTGTATCAATTCCTCCTCCCTCCCTTGAACTTTTGATCCTCTTGCCTCTCAAAAGTAGCTGGAGTCAGGACAGGGAAGCCGCTTCTCCAACTCAAAATAGTTTTGTCTATGTGTACAAGGCGTACACAGAGGCAAGTGCGTCTGCGAGTTCTGGGCTACATAGGAAATTCCAGGACAGCCTGGGCTACATAGAGAGACCCTGTTTCAACCCCCCAAACAAACAAATAAACAGGCTGGGTGGGAATGCCACCTCGTAGTGGAGCCTGGGCTCAGTACTGAGGAGGGGGGCGGGGGAGCCGTGGTGAGGGCACAGCAGATGGGAGGGGACTGTTTTGGATCTTTGGGACACAAAATGAAGAAAACCAACTCATGCAAGATGTCCTCTGACCGCCACACACACAGCAACAAATGCACACCACACCCGCACATGCAGACACGTTCCCACATAAATAGATGTAAAAAAGGAAAGGATCAGTTCACATGTGCACAATGCATGCCTACTGTGTGCAAGAGGCTCAGGGGATGCCTACTGCGTGCGAGGGCTCAGTTCCATGCCAGGCTCCACCAGGAGTCCAGGGCCCGAAGGAAACTCCGCTTTTGCATCACTGAACATTGACTGCATTGGTTTATCCTGCTTTGCTGGAGAACACACATCTCCCCATCCTTCCCCTCTTCCCCGGGAAGGAAGTGCTCTTACCTGTTGTAAATGGGCCCTTTGAAGGTGGGGTCGTACTTCTGAGGCGTCCCTGAAAGTCAACAGGATTAAGTAGGATGAGAAAAATGGCACAGCCAGCCGAAGAAGCTGGAGCCCCGGGGGTCCCCCTAAGCCAGAAGGAGCTCTGAGTTGTGTCTGCATCCTACCAACAGGGGACTACACCCAGCTCCGCCGAGGTTATCAGAGACCACGGTCTGCGCGGGTGTGTGTGTGTGTGTGTGTGTGTGTGTGGCGGTGACCAGCTGATTCATTAGCCTGCTATCACCCAAGGAAAGGGCTTACAATGCCCAGAGCAAAGAACACAAAACCCACAGTGGAGAGGGTCAGGTGTTCCGGGGATGCGAGCGGGCCAGGTCCTCGGTTAGAGGAGCGGGAAAGGCTATCGAGGCAGCTGTGGGAACCCCTGGGGTGATGGGCGCTAGCATGGGCCAAAGGGGGGCCGCGACTCACTCGAGTGCAATGCCTTTGACCTCCCCTTTGCAACCCCCCTTGCCAGTCCACGGCCCCTGCTGCTGCCCCAGGGGTGCCTGAGGAGCGCTCCCGTACCGTGCTTCCCGTAGTAATTCTGCGACTCCTTCCCCATTTCTGCGGAGCAGCCCCGACCAGCCCCGACGGCGCCTTCGGTCGCAGCCCTCCTGGACACAGCCGCCACCCGCTGCTGCTCCAGGACGGCCCAAACCGGTCAGACAGGCCCCAGCCAAAGAACCAAGGGGAGGGACCGATCCAGGGGGCAGGGCCGGGTGGGGCCCGCAGCTGCTCCTGCCACTCATTGGCAGGCCAGATTTAGCCCTCCCTGCCCCCCACCTTCACCCAGCCCCCACTCAGGAACCTGAGGTGGCTCTGGTCTTGTCCTCCATCCACCCACCCACGAGGCAATGCATCCAGGGACACTTCTCAACCCTAAAATGTCACCTCAGACTATTCCACCCAGCAAGCAGTATGGAAACTGAAGAACAGGGAACAGGGAGGAAAGAAAACAGCAGACACTAAAGAAAAAAACATTTGGGCTAAAACTCAAATAAATGGATGAACTCCTTGTGTCTCCACCTCCCAGAGCTCGAATTAAATTAGGCAGTTTATTTGGAGATGGGGACGGACGGACGGACGGACAGACGGAGCCTAGCTGGAGCGTCTCACCTACCAGGCAAACACTTAAAGCACCAAGCTACAACACCAACCCTTATTCTGGATTGGAAGTTTGTTTGTAACAAGCTCACTCTGTAGCCCAGGCTAGCCCGGGGACTCACTATCTTCCCGACAATCATAGCTCTTAGCTGCTCAAGTCCAACCCCTTGAAAAGTTTGGGTTTACTAATTTATTTTTAGATTTATTTAGTTTATTTTATATGTAGAGTGTTTGCCTGTATGCACATATGTTTTCTATGTGTATGCCTGGTGCCCACTGAAGTCAGAAGAGGGCATCAAATTCTCTGGAAGTGGACTTATAGGCTGCTGTGAGCCACACCACCATGACCCACTGGAAACCCAACCCAGGGCCTTTACAAGAGCAGCAAATGCTCTTACCCACCGAGCCACCTCTCCAGCCCCATATGTAGTAATACAGAGTCTTACTACATAGCCTTGACTAGCTTCTAACTCTCAATGGCCCATCAGCTTTGGCCTCCAGAGTGCTGGGATGAAAGGCACAGGTCAACTTGGTGTATATATATATGTATATATATATACATTTGTATGAATGTATGTATGTATGTGGGTAGGTGGGGGTAACTTGCACATATTTATAGGTACCCTAATAGGTCAGCCTCTCCAACCTCTCAAAACAAGAAAAGTCTGGCTTGACCAAATGTGACATCAAGTTCGAGACCAGTCTGGGGTACAGAGTGATACGGGTGTCCCAACAACAGCAGCGGCAGGAACAGCCAATCCTGGCCTCAGAGATCAGGGATCAGGCACAGGAGGCCGGGGGAAGCAGCTGACACTGGGGCTTAGGGTTGCAAAAGAGGAAACTTCTAGTTCTTTGGAAAGTTTTGTCAAATAATGTGTTGCTGGGGCACACAGGTGAAAGGGCTTCTTGCTAAAGCAAACACGTGAAAGACTGTTTTCCTGAAGCAGACACAGGTGAGACACGTGAGAAGACTTGGTGAAGGAGTGCAGACGCGACCCCACAGGCCGCGGGAGACCCCCGGTGAGGGGCTGGGGGCACGGCTCAGTGGTCCAGCTTTCTGCCTGACATGGAAAGCACTGAACACTCTCACACACAAACACTAACACCCCTACAGCAGTCACCTCCCAGTCCAGCACACCCGGCCAGGCTCTGCTCTCTAAGCAGTTGTCCTTAGAAAAAGGCTACCTCCCCTCTGGCTCACTGTAAGGAAGCCTTGGGTGACCCCTAAGCCACAGGCTTCAACAAACAGGCGGGGCCGAAAGCTTCAAGTCGTGCCTGAGGCTGACCAGAACTCCCAAAGGAACTCCCTGACTCCCGAAGCCCCCAGCGGCCCTCACACCAGCTGGCCACACCTCACCCAGACTTAGCAGGGAACAGAGTAGACTTGGTCCCAGGCGACAAGCCGCTTCTGTTCTCAGCTAGACAGCTCCTTGAGGACAAACTAAGGCTCGTCCCTACCACCACATCCTCAATGACAGCCCGCTAGTGGCTCCCTCACGTGGACTCACCCTTGACCCCCGCCACTCTTCAGAGGCCTCGAGTCCACCTCATATCCGGACCTCTGCCTCTCAACTAGAACCAGCAGGGTGATGGCTCCTTCCAGGCAGGGCTCGGGGCAGAGCTGCTTCAAATCCAGTGCCTTTGAGTTAGAGCGCTAAGTAGCTTGGTGTCTATAGAGCCTTAGGTTCCGTCCAGTCCCCAGCAGACTCCTTCCCCTAAATGCTAGGCTTGGGGGGCCTACAACTGCCACCTGTGCATGGCCTGAGAAGCTGAGGCAGGAGAACCGCCTTGAGTTGAGGCCACCCTAAGTTACGTAGCTTAAACCCTGGCTGAAAAAAAAAAAAAAAAAAAAGTAAACAGTTGGCGCTGGAGAGATGGCTCAGTGGTTAAGAACACGTGCTGCTCTGGCAGGGGGTGGGAATTCAGTTCCCCAAACCCACGCGGCAGCTGCAACTCCAGTTCCAGGAGGTGAGACCCCCTCTTGCTACATGTAGGGACATGACAGACACGTATGCAGGCACTCACACATGCACACAACAGTAAATATTTAACATTGTTTTCTGTGTGTATTTATTTATCCGGGGGGGGGGGGGTTTCAAAGCATGGTTTCTCTGTGTAGCCCTGGCTATGCTGGAACTCAGAGATCAGTTCGCCTCTGCCTCCCGAGTACTGGAATTAAAGGCGTGAACCACCGCAGCCTGGCTGTGTTTTAAACATCTTTAAAAAGTAAAGAAAAAAAGAAAGCTGGCCCCCCCAGGTTCCACATGTGTGAGCCAGCATTAAGAAGATGCCTACCAGCCAGGCAGTGGTGGCGCACGCCTATAATCCCAGCACTTGAGAGGCAGAGGCAGGCGGATTTCTGAGTTCGAGGCCAGCCTGGTCTACAGAGTGAGTTCCAGGACAGCCTACACAGAGAAACCTTGTCTCGGGGGGGAAAAAAAAAAAAAAAAAAAGAAAAGAAAAAAGAAAACAAAAAGATGCCGTTGGGACGATTAGGAGCGCAGAGCGAGCCTCAGCCACACAGTAAACTGAGGGCCTGCTCCATGGTAACCGAAGAGGAGCCTCAGTCCACAGATAAAGCATGCCTTTGAGTCAGTATCCCTGATAAGCAAGTGGAAGGCAATAAATTTAAGCCTGCCCTGACTCAGAGGCAACAAATTCCACGAGAACTAATCATGCTAATAGATAAAACCTCAAACTATTAGAAGCATCAAGGAACGGCAGGAACCGTGTCTCTGTAGAAGGCTGACAGGGGAGTGGGGAGCGAGGTCAGGAAGTATGGGCTGGAGAGACGGCTCAACCAGTAAGAGCACGGAAAGCTCTTCCAGAGGTCCTGAGTTCAAATCCCAGCAACCACACATTATAGATGGCTCACAACCATCTATAATGAAATCTGATGCTCTTTTCTGGTTTGTCTCAAGACAGCATCAGTATACTCAAATAAATAAATAAATAGCTTTTAAAAAAAAATCAGGGAGTATTAGATGCTTCTAGTGTCAACTGGGATCCCTGGCTCAGGGGACAGGCACATGAAAACAGGTTCTGTTTCCACCCTCTTTACATGGGGAATCATCCCTGCCAGGTCTCCTCCGCTGTCCACCCCCAGGTTAGGAGCCTCGAGAGTGACCGACTGAGCATAGACCAGTCAAGGGAAGGAAAGTCCGTGTTGTCTAGCAGCTGACAGCTCTCTCAGTTATAGAGACATAGAACGTGGATTAACCTTCAGACGGAATTCAGATTGCAGCGGTGTGTGCAGAGGAGGGGGGGCTGTGAAATGGCTCAGGAGACACAGGTACTCGCTGCAGAGGCCGATGACCTGAGTCCCATCTCCAGGCACCACACACTGAAGACAAAGGACTGACTCCTCAAAGTTAACCTCTGACCTCCGCGTGCATGCCAAGAAGTGGGGGTGCCTGCCTGCCGACTCCCGCACACGTAATAGATAAATGTAATTTTACTTAAATGTAGAGAAGGCACCGGGATGGGCTTGGCGCCAGCCTGGCACTGAGGCCTCTCGGGGAAACGCCGAGAACATTCCTGGCACAGTCCAATGGGTTCCAGTTCCCTCATTAGGCTCAGCTGCTTGGGGGATGAGAGGAGGAAAGCCTGCAAAAGCGTCTGATCATGGAGGCTGGTTCAGCCCTGCGGGATGGGATGGGAGGCTGGGCCTTTGCAACCACAAAACCAGACAACTGAACAGAAAGCTGAGTGGGAGAGTGGGAGAGGAAGTGGCTGAAGCACCTGTCTCGAGGCGTGACGTCCGGCTCCACACCTGGGCGGACACACACGTGCCCCGCCTGCCACCTCAACCCTCGGGGAATAGAGGTGGGGAAGGGCGAGTTTAGGCTGCAGCTAAAAGGGTAGGAGCACTTGATCCGTAAGCATGGGGACCCACGCGTGAACTCCAAGAATCCATTTAAGAAGTGAGTCGCTCAGTGGAGGTACACGCCTTTAGTGCCAGCACTTAGGAGGTGAGGGCAGGCAGAGCTGTATGAGTTCAAAGCTAGCACGTCTTACAGAGATCCAGGACAGCCAGGGCTATGCAGAGAAACCCTGGGGTAGGGGTAGGGGGGCGAGAAGAACAACATCAAGGAACTGAGGTTTTACTAAGTGTGTAGCAGCCTGGGGGACTACAAACATTCTCTCCTGCTGGGAGACAGCAAAGTAACCTCAAGACCTCCCTGAAACTGACCAGATTTACTAGACCCTCCCTGCCAGAGTAGACTAAAAGCCCAGAGTACCTCTCAGAGATGAGCCCGAGAGGCGTGAAGACTCAGAGAGGGGAAAACTGCAGCCTCTCAGATAAAAAGAACTGTCGGGAAGTGATTTAGACCAATTGAGGCACCCGGAGAGGTCAGCCTCCACCCGGAGAGGTCAGCCTCCACCCGGAGAGGTCAGCCTCCACCCGGAGAGGTCAGCCTCCACCCGGAGAGGTCAGCCTCCGAGCTACTGCGCAGTGTGCTGCAGGTTCCCAGCGTTGGGAGCTGTTGTCCATAGTGGTTTTTGAGTCACTTCTCCTGTAACTCCACGCCCACTGTTCCTGTAAGTAACCCCAGAGAAACGCATGGACTTGGGTGGTCTCTGCCGCACTTTGGTTGGTCGGGTTCCCTATCTGGGGTGAGTGGACAAGTGAGTTTCATTTCCTCAGGAAATGTTGTCAAACAATGGGCATAAACCAGACGTGGTGGCACACACACTTAATCTCAGCACGTCCCAGGTCAGCCAGAACTGCATAGTAAGACCCTGAAAAAAAAAAAAAACCCGTGACTCACGCCCTAATCCCAGCACTTTAGAGACAGAAGCAGGCACATCTCTATGAGTCTGAGGCCAGCCTGGTCTATAGACTGAGTTCCAGGACAGCCAGAGTTACACAGAGAAACCCTGTCTCAAAAAAATTATTAATTGGTGGGAACTGGGAAAGGGGAAAGCCTTTGGAATGTAAACATAGAATATAGAAAATAAAAAAAAAATGCAATCCAAAAAAAAAAAAAAAACCTGAAAAAAAAAATAGGAGAAACTATTGCTACTAATATATGCAAAAACAGCATATCTGACTAATAAAAGTACCTACCATTTAAAAAAATTATTAATTAATAAAAAGCCAAAACCCAAAACAAACAAACGGAGTTGGGACCTCCGTACTCCCCTCTCAAGTGCTCACAGCACACACAGCAGTGTCGGTGCCACCCCGGCCTCGGGAGGCGGCCAGAGGAGCCGAGGCTAAGGGGGTCGGACTCGGCCTTATTCTCCAAACTCAAGGCACACACAACAGATACATCCTTTTTTTTTTTTCCCCCAAAGCAATCTCTCTGCATAGCCCTGGCTGTCCTGAAACTATACTATACTATAACGATCAGGTTGACCTCAGACTCGCAGAGACCTGCCTGTCTGCTTCTGAGTGCTGGAATTAAAGCCTGGTCCACCATGGCACAATAATTTTTTTTTCACATTTGCTGAGCTACATGAGACATTGTCATAATAAAACAAGATGGGGACCAGGGACTGGGGGACTAGGGACATGGCTCAGCCATTAAGAGCTCAAACAGCTCTTCCAGAGGCCCTGAGCTGTAACTCCTGCTCCGGGGTCAAACGCCTCCGGCCTCCTCTGGGCCATGTATATTTGTGCAGTTGAAGGTGCATGTGCTCTGTCATACACACACATACACACACACAGAGACACATAGAGACACACAGACACATACATACACAGACAGACACACATATAGACACACACACTTATAGACACACACACAGATACATAGATACACAGACACATACACACATAGATGCACACACAGACACACACACAGATACACAGACACACAGATACACAGACACACAGACTGACACAGGCAGACACACACATACAAGGGGGGAGGGGAGAAAAAAAATGAAAATAGAAAAAGCTAATTTAAGTGGGATGTCACTTGACCGAAAGTTAAACTGAGGCCACCTGGTTAATCCCCACAGCTGGTGAGCAACATAGCAACAGTGTGGACTGAGAACCAAGCCCTCCGAGTTAATCTGGCATTCCTCTGGGAGCTCCTGCTGTGGGAGCCGGAATTCTGTCTGTCCTGCTCCAGCTGCAACCCTCACTGGGAGGTATTAAGACAATGGCTGGGTGTACACAGTGGGGCCTGTGGGAGATGATTAGGAAAAGGGACTTTCCCCTTGTGGTTGGGCCCTGGTGGCTTTACAGAAGAACTGGGTCAATGGCGCGAGCCTGCCTTTCTGGCTACTGAGGAGGCTGAGGACAGAGTGTGACAAATTCAAATTCAGAAAGGGTGCAAGGCCACACAGTGGATGCCATGTGACCCTTGCCTCCCCACGTGACTGTGCCTTGACGTGTGAGACAAACCATTTCTCTCTATACTCCCTGCCCCTCAGAAGGTCAGCTTTGGAGCAGGAGGAGGAGTAGAATCCTTGTGGGGAACTCACTATGGAGGGGCTGGGGGCGTGGCTCGGTGGAAGAGCGCTTGCCTAGTATCCCTGTGATAGCTAACTTTACGTCAACTTGACACAACTAGGGTCATCTCACAGGGAACCCCAATTGAGAAAATGCCTTTGTGATGATGGTTCTTGGTTGTCAACTTGACCACACCTGGAACTAAAACCCAAAATTGGAGGGCACACCTGTGAAGAATTTCTGCATAATTTGAAGTAGGAAGATCCACTTTTTTTTTTTTTTTTTTTTTTTTTTTGGTTTTTCGAGACAGAGTTTCTCTGTGTAGCCCTGGCTGTCCTGGAACTCACTCTGTAGACCAGGCTGGCCTTGAGCTCAGAAATCCGCCTGCCTCTGCCTCCCAAGTGCTGGGATTACAGGCGTATGCCACCACCGCTCGGCTGGAAGATCCACTTCTAATCCAGATCTTTGATGTAGGAAGACATGCTTTTAATCCAGATCTTTTACTCCGATCTAACCCGGGTCATACCTTCTGCTGGAAGCCGATGAAAGGACAGGGAAGGAGGAAGCTTTTGTTCTTGGCCTGCTCGCCCTGGCCTGCTAACAAGTCCACTCCTTCCCTGGCATTAAAACCCCTTCAGGATTCCAGCATATACTGCAGCGGGCTGAGAATCCCGCCGGGTGGACTGAGCAACTGCTGGATTCTTGGGCTTTCCAGTTACAGCCAGCCAGTGTTGGACTAGCTGGACCGCGCCTGTAAACCACTCTAATAAATACCGGGTGGGTGGGTGTGTGTGTGTGTGTGTGTGTGTGTGTGTGTGTGTGTTAAATATGCTTGGCCGGGGGAGTGGCACTATTGGGAGGTGTGGCCTTGTTGGAGGAAGTGTGTCACTGTGGGGGTGGGCTTTGAGACCCTCACCCTAGCCGGGCGTGGTCGCGCACGCCCGTAATCCCAGCACTTGGGAGGCAGAGGCAGCGGATTTCTGTTGTTGTTGTTGTTGTTGTTGTTGTTGTTGTTGTTTTGGGGGGGTTGTTTGTTTTGGAGACAGGGTTTCTCTGTGTAGCCCTGGCTGTCTTGGAACTCACTCTGTAGACCAGGCTGGCCTCGAACTCAGAAATCCGCCTGCCTCTGCCTCCCAAGTGCTGGGATTAAAGGCGTGTGCCACCACCGCCCAGCTCACAGCCGGATTTCTGAATTAGAGGCCAGCCTGGTCTACAGAATGAGTTCCAGGACAGCCAGGGGTACACAGAGAAACCCTGTCTCAAAAAAACAAAAACAAAAACCAAAACAAACAACAACAACAAAAAAGCATGTGGAGCAAGCCAGTAAGCAGCTCCCCTCCCTGGCCTCTGCTGCAGCTCCTGCCTCCAGGTTCCTGCTGTTTGAGTTCCTGACTTAACTTCCTTCAGTGGACTATGATTCCGGGCATATAAACCAAACCAAACGAAACTCTTTCCTCCCCAAGCTGCTTTTGGTCATGGTGTTTCATTAAGGCAATGGTAACCCTAACTAAGACAATCCCCCAGTGGGGGGCCAAAGGCACGGCTCTAAGGAAGAGCACATGCCTCCCAGGTCAATGGCCCTGAGTTCCATCCCTGGCATGGGGAAACACACACACACACACACACACACACACACACACACACAGGCTCACGGACTCTCAGTCCCTGCCTCAGATTTCTTCTAGCAAGAAAATCATCACCAGATAAAACCCTGTGAAATTTGGCTCAAACTAGAAGCTAACTCTCATTTTGAATAACTTACATAGTCTACAGCATGGAGTTGAGAGCAAAAGACACCAAATAGACCAAGACTCAGGAGGAGGCAGCGGTGTGTCCCTTCCCCCTTCCAGCGTTTGAGCTGACTTTCCAGCCTCTGCTCTGATCCTCAGTTCTCAGCCTGTGAAACTCCTGGCCTTCGTTCTCTATAGAACAACACCGCCCTCTGCTCTCACCCGGAAGCCATGGGCAGCCTCAGGGCAGCCTCACCTAAAAGGCATCCCGGATCTGCTAGACTTGAAGTTCTCTGATCTCCGTAGGCGACCTGCTGAGAATGAAGCCAGCAAGTTCGCGGACTTCACCTCAAGCCTGGGGGGGAGGGAATTCTCTAGGCTATATATTGGCTAACAATTATTAAAGCTTGGATCTTGACCGGCAAATGTGTCTTGACTCAGTTCTACAGAATCCGACAGCCTTGGTGGGGAAGGGCAGGGCGGCTGAGCAGTGAAGTCCGTGGAGGGAGAGCCAGCCTAGCTGGGCATGAGGCTCTTCTCCCTGAGCACAGTGGGGGTGGGAGATAAGGGAACCAGCACCGGCAGTGTGCCACGATGCTTTTGCCGGGACGTCAAGTGGCACCCTGCCCCCACAACTTCCAAACGCTGGCTAAGTCAAGGGCTCCAGTGTCCAAGGCCTCGCCCACACAGTCCCTGCCTTCCCAGAAGTCTGGGCCTGGCCCAGAGAGATTTCAGCTGCTCAGACAACTCCTTCTGACAAGAATTTGGGGGCAGTGCCCATGCAGTGAAGGGATAGAGAGGGTTGGGCCTCGTCGCTGACTCCTGCAGCCCCAGGACTCAGGTAATGAGTCAGGAGGATGGTAAAATTGAGACCAGTTGAGATCCAGCTGTAGAGTGAATTCTAGACCAGCCTGCGTGTTCCTCTAGAACTAAATTAACGAATTAAATAATTCATACATTAGTTAAAAGCTAGGCATAGGGGCATACACCTTTAATCCCAGGACTTGGGAGGCAGAGGCAGGCAGATCTCTGTGAGTTTGAGGCCAGCCTAGTCACATATTAAGTACCAGGACACCCAGAGTTGAGTAGAGAGACTCTGTCTCGGAAAAGGAATGAATGAATAAATCAACGTAATAAGCGCTCACAGGCACCACTGGTGGAGCTCCGGTTTTGTGTTCACAAGTTAGACTGGTTTTGTGTTCACAAGTTAGACTGCGGGCTTCGCGTGAACCCTGAGGTACCTGGCTCTTCCCGGCATCCCTTCAACTGAGCGTCCCATGACATGCCTGTCACCCCAGCCTTCCGACGGTGAAGGGAGGCAGGTCAGGAGTTCAAAGCAAGTCCTGGGCTTTCTACTGAGTTTGAACCCGAGTGTGAGGGCCGTCTGGGCTACTAGAGACTCTGTCAAAAGCAACTACAAGCACAACACAGATTTAAAAAAGAAGAAACAGGCCGGGCGTGGTGGCGCATGCCTGTAGTCCCAGCACTTGGGAGGCAGAGGCAGGCGGATTTCTGAGTTCGAGGCCAGCCTGGTCTACAGAGTGAGTTCCAGGACAGCCAGGACTACACAGAGAAACCCTGTCTCAAAAAAAAAAAAAAAAAAAAAAAAGAAGAAACAACAGTCAAAAGACAGGGAGGAAGGAACCACTTTAACCCTCACTTCCTCTGTCAGGCAAGTTCTGGGTATTTCCCCTTTCTCTCCAGATGTTGTCTGCAGGCCACAGATCCAGCACATCTGTAACCCACTGTCTCCTGACCTCCATATGTTTGGTGCTAGGATGAGCCAAAGAGACGTTCACTGTCCTTGAGTCTTACCCACACTGTTCCCTCCTGGCTAGTTCACAGGATAACAGAACTACAGATTATTCCTCCTCAGCAAGGCTAACCTCCTTCTCGGATAAGGCTACAAAGTAATCTATTTAAAGCTTGTTTAACTCAGACCTATTCATTGCATTTCACCTGAGTGTCTTGCCTGCACGTATCTCTATGCACAATGGGGACACATGGTGCCTGCAGAGGACAGAAGAGAGACCCAGGTCCCCTGGGACTGAAGTTCATGCTGATTGTGAGCCCCAACCTGGGTTCTAGAAAGGAAGAGTCCTCTGTAAGAACAGCCAGTGCTCTTAACCGCTGAGCCCTCGCTCTGCCAGTCCTGCTACACTATATTTCACTGCACACAGTCCTTACAGAGGACCCTTTCCCAGCACCACACCCTGGCTCACAACCATCTGTAACTCCAGTTCCAGAGGACCAGAGACCCCTTCTTCTGACCTCTGCAACCCACCCAGTGCAGACATACATGCAGGCAAAACACCCAGACATATAAAACTAAAATCAAAAGTCTTTGTTTGTTTGTTTGTTTTTGTTGATTTTTCTGGGTTTTTGTTTATTGTTTTGTTTTGTTTTTGAGACAGGGTTTCTCTTTTCTGCATAGCCCTGGCTGTCTTGGTACTTGCTCTGTAGACCAGGCTGAGCTTGAACTCCCAGAGATCTGCCTGCTTCTGCCTCCCTAGTGCCAGGGTTAAAGGCCTGCGTCCCCACGGCCTGGCCACTTTTGTAAGTTTTTAAGACTACATTTACTCATTAATCGTGTCTGTGTGAGGACAGGCCGTGGAGTGAGGGAGTGGGCTCTCTCCTTTAACAATGTGAATCTCATAGTGCTGAGGGCGCCAGGCTTGGCACACGCAAGTGAGCCTGTGGTGTCCTCCGACTCTCTAACTTAGGTTCTGAGACAGTGTCTGTGCCTAAGCCTGTTACAGTTTTTTTTTTTTAAAGATTTATTTATTTTAACATGTAAATACACTGTAGCTGTCTTCAGACACACCAGAAGAGGGCGTCAGATCTCATTATGTGGTTGCTGGGATTTAAACTGAGTGCTCCTAACCGCTGAGCTGCCCCTCCAGCCCGTCCCGTTACAGTCTTTACCTCAGCTTTTTTTTTTTTTTTTTTTTTTTTTTTTTTTGGTTTTTCGAGACAGGGTTTCTCTGTATAGTTCTGGCTGTCCTGGAACTCATTCTGTAGACCAGGCTGGCCTCGAACTCAGAAATCCGCCTGCCTCTGCCTCCCAAGTGCTGGGATTACAGGCATGCGCCACCACGCCCGGCTTTACCTCAGCTTTTATGTGGGAACTGGGGACTGGACTTCAGCTCCTCAACAACAACAAACCCCCAATCTTATAAAAGTGGAAACTTAACCCCAGGTGTCAACTTGTGGTTTCCACTTATGACGACACATGTGGGGCTCGTGGAACTGTGTCACCAGACAAACTGGTAAGGTGGAGCAGACTAAGACCCCCAGCAGTGCTCATAACTGAGAATGGCAGGCATCTGACTCTGCTCCCTGCCCAGTCCCTGTCCCAGAGCCGCACATGACCGTGACACTCCACGTGAGGACCGTGGCAACTGGTCCCGCGGCGTAGAGCCCGGAGTTCTCCATGCTAATCAGGTGTCTAGATGGGCTGAGGGTTTAGCCAATAAGTTTCCCTCTTGGACATTCCTTCCTGCAAAAGGTATTTAACCTCTGGTCCACCCTGAGTGAACCCTGATTTACACGATGAATAAACAGTCTTTCTCATCAAGAACCTCTGTGGGAGGAAACCTTCATGACCTAGCCAAGCCGCCTAAGTCTCCGCCCTTAGAAGAAGGCCCTTCCAAGCACGGAGCATTCACCCCTGGGGGCCCCCTCATTCTCAGTTCCTCTCAGTTCACAGCGGCACCTGGAAGCCCAGGAGTTTGGGAACCCCGGCCTCGGCCTGCGCTGTTTCCCACCCGGGCTGGGGCCCCCATCTCGGGCTTCATCTCATAAGCCTGGCACCCCAAGGATGGAATGACGCTTAGCACCTCCCGGCTTCGTCTCCCCCAAGAAGCATCTAAACACTTCAGCAGTCAGACAGAACTCGGACCCCCTCCCCACCCACCCACCAAAAAATTATACACGATTAAAATTAATTTTTAAAATTTTTTTGGATTTATTTATTTATTATTACGTAAGCACACGGTAGCTATCTTTAGACACCAGAAGAGAGCATCAGATCTCTTTACGGATGGTTGTGAGCCACCATATGGTTGCTGGGATTTGAACTCAGGACCTTCGGAGGAACAGTCGGTGCTCTTAACCGCTGAGCCATCTCTCCAGTCCCTAAAATATATTTTTTAAAAAAGTATAAAAATTAAGTCCATTAAGTGTGCTGTAAAAACATCATAATGGAGCTGGGCAGAGCTCAGTAGCTAAGAATACTTTCTGGGCCCTGGCCCTATAGAAATTACTAGGTACACCAAGCTCGCCTAAAACTCTCAGAGAAGCCGGGCGTGGTGGCGCACGCCTTTAATCCCAGCACTTGGGAGGCAGAGGCAGGTGGATTTCTGAGTTCGAGGCCAGCCTGGTCTACCGAGTGAGTTCCAGGACGGCCAGGACTACACAGAGAAACCCTGTCTCGAAAAACCAAAAAAAAAAAAAAAAAAAAAAAACTCTCAGAGAACTGCCAGCCTCTGCCTACAAGCGCTGGAACTAAAGATGTGCCCCACCACACCCAGCTTTATTTCTTTTCCTCCATGTGCGCGTGCGTGGTTTGCGTGCCTGCGTTTATGTACACCGCGTGCTTGGAGGAGGAGGTGAGACCCTATAGAGTTGGAGTCATCAGTAGTTGTGTTCCGCAGTTTGGGTGCTGGGGAACCACATCAGTCCTCTACTAGAGCGGGGAACGCTCTCAACCACCGAGCGCCAACTCCCATGTAGCCCAGGCTGGCCTCCTGAGAATTCGTGGCACCGTCACACCTGGCCCACGCGGTGCTGGGAATGGCGCCTGGGGGTCCGTGTATACCCGGCAAGCGCGGTGCCAGCAGTGCCAGTGCCCAGCCAAGGCGTGTCTGCTGGTTAGCCAAGCTTCTCAGTGTGGTGCTCTGCTTTGCGTTCTAGAATCTTTGTCTGCCCGTGCCTAGGCTGGGCTGGGAGGAAGGCTGTGCCCTCCGGGACACCGGCCGGGCCCCGAGCCATTTCCCTTTCCTGGGGAGCTGCCATCTTCCTCCAGATCCCTGTTATCTACCAGGAAAGGGGCTTCCTGCCCTGCCCTGCCCTGCCCTGCCCTGCCCTGCCCTGCCCTGCCCTGCCCTGCCTGGTCGTGCCTCCCTCTGTTCCTGATGGAGGTTTGTCTGTCCCTCGGCTCATGGCAAAGCTCTGTCGTCCATGCCAACGGCCCCGGGGAGATGTGAGCACACAGGCCTTCCCACATATGTAAGAGCAGCCAGGCACGCTGGCACACGCCTGCCATCCCGCTCTTAGGAAGTGGAGCAAGATAATAAATTGAAGGTCATCCTGGACTAGATAGTGAGTTCAAGTCCAGCCTGCGTTACATGTGATCCTGTGTCAAAAAAACAAACAGCCGCCAGCCTTATGCATAATGGTGCAGTCTCAGAGAGGTCAGCCGCTCACCCAGGCGCACAGCATGCAAAGATCAGAACCTTAACCAGGCTGGATATGCCTTTCATCCCAGCAGGGGCAGGGACAAGGACAGGGACAGGGGCAGGGGCAGGGGCAGGGGCAGGGGCAGGGGCAGAGGCAGGCAGACCTCTAAGTTAAAGGCTAATCTGATCTACAAATAGAGTTCTAGGACAGCCAGACAGTAAACCTCGAAACCATGTCTCAAAACCCAAAAAGATCAGAACCTTGATTTGAAGCCAGATCTGTCTAAAGCATCCCGTAACCATCCCCTGAAGTCATTCCCACTGGTCACAGTGAAGGATGGGAAGCCACTTACCACATAATGGATTAGCCATTATGCCCAAGAGAAAACTGTCTGAGCTTCGTGGAGTGCTTATGCACATATAGGAAACCCTGGGCAATTTCCCCCAGGCACCGCCTAAACTGGCCATGGCAGCGCACTCTCGCCTCGGAGTTTGTGCGTTTAGCGAGGAAGCTTAGACTATTTTGCAGAAATGTCAGGGATGCCTGCGAGGCCCAGGTGTCTCACTTTGCTCAGGAGGACTAAGTCTCAGGCAAACCGAGGTCCTTCCCACAGGGGGGCCTGGTGGCCTGTAACCCCAGCTCCCTGTAAGGGCTGAGGCACAAAGACGCAATGCCCAAGGCCGACGCTGTCGCTGTCTGAGTTAACACCGCAAGAACCCACCTCACAAACCGGTATGCCTGAGACCTGGGTTCGAACCTCAGTAACCATAAGGAAGAAAGGGAGGAAGTGAAGGAGGAAAGGAGAGAGGGAGGGAGAGAGGAAAGGAAGGGATGGAGGGAGTAAGGAAAAGAGAAGAAAAAAAAAGAGAACAGAACATTTCCATTTGTAGGCAGGCAGGCAGGCAGTCCCCCTGGAGGCGGTGGCGCGGCTCTGGAAGCCACGTAGAAGCTCCTTCCCAGGCTCCCGAGTCTCCTAGAGAAACACATGAAGCTCTCCCTCTGCCTGGAACACGCTTGCCTCAAATCATCTCACCCGGCCGGCCGGCACACTCCAGCCTTCGTTTCTTAAAATAGCCCCTAGCGGCTCTTTCACACATAGCATCTTGTCCGTTGCTCTACAACCTTAACAACCCACAATTACACGTTCACTCTGGTCCTCCTCTCGCGGTCCAAGCCTTTCTCTGCTTGCTGGACTGCCGTGTTCCAGTCAGACCTTTGCCTGTGCAAGGTTCGTTAAATTCCTGGGGGCCTGAAATGGGGTGGCTGGGGGGATAAGGGGAGGGGGATGCGCTGAGCAGCAGAGTGGGATCTAGGCCCAGCCACCTGCTGAACATGACTGAGGCCTTGGCTTCCTGGCCGGGCCGCCCACTGCGCATGTGCCTTGCCTTGAGTTTCAGTCTCAGTGCTTGCAGAAGCCCTGGGTTCCAGCCCCACCCACACATAACCACCAGTGCTTTCTGAGCACGGGCGACACCATTTAGATTCCAGGTGTTGCTAAACACGAGCCAGGGTCCTAGCTTCAACCCCACTGCTGACTGAGCATGCGCCGCGGGTCCCCGCTTTCCATCCCAGCACAATGTACAGCGCCCCTCTGCCTCTCCTGCAAAAGACACAGTTCCAAAATCATATCCATGCTGGTTCTGCCCGCTCTTACTCCAAACAGACCTCAAGAAGACCAAAGACTCTCTCAGGAGCACGCTCAGGCTCCATGACTCCCACACCAGAGACAGCCAGCAGCACTCAACAGTCGCACAGCAACCCCAGAGCCTGGGGCTTCAGACAGGGACACCTGTCTGGTGGTCTGCGGCTGGCTACTTCAAGCTGGGAGATCCCTGAAGGGCTATGTCCTGCTAGGCCCTTTAGGCCAGGAAGGGTGTGTCACAGCCTCTGGGATCTGTCTATTCTTTTTTTTTTTTTTTTTTCCCTCCCCCATTGAGGGCATAGTCCCAGGAAAGAGGAGGAAGGCAGAGAGCCTACTTGCTTTTCTAGTTATTTTTGAACCGTTTCCGGCCCCCTCCCCAAGACTCTAGAGTCTAGCAGTTTCCAGGACGTTCCAGTCACACAAAGTGGTATGTCAGGGGGAGGGAGAGCGCCCCTCTGCCATCGTCTTAGCCATGCCTCTTAAGGCTTGTGGTAGATTTAGGCCCGGGGAACCCAAAATAGATAAGAGGAAGGAGACTCAGAGTTCAACACCCGGTCCGTGGGAACCCAGCGTCGGGTGGGGTGAGAAAGCAGCATCCTGGCCCCACCCCCAGCTCCAAGTGGCTGAGGCCACTTTCAGGCTTTACTGAGGTCCGGGTCTCCTGGAACCCTTAAAATTACAGGCACCTGCAACAATCAGCATAGGCAGGGAAAGTTTCTGCATTGCTCCTCGTCTGCCCCCTTGTCAAAGACCCCCTCGTTTCTGCCCTTCCCTGTCGCGTTGGGCACCTAATTCCAGTTATTCAGGACTATCCAACCTTGCCTCAGTTTCCCCATCTAGTACTAAAGCTTGGGGTCCCTATTTCTGGATGTAAATAAATGGCGAAGATGTGGAGGGCACCGGGGTCTTAAGGAGACAGGACGTGTGGCGAGGTCCGGCCCATTCTCGCCCACACCCCAAGCTAAGATCGCTGCGCATCCCCTCCCCCGCCCATCATCTAAGCCTCCCAGATAACGGGACCTCCAGGGGAGGAGCATGCGCCGTAAGTCCCGGCCCATCGCTCAGGAAGGGAGTAAGCTTGAAGATCCCCGAAAAGAGACACGGGGGACAACCTCGGCTAGGGCCAAGCGCTCCGGCTGAGCCAGCGCGGGATTGCAGAGGCCTGAGGACGCGGCAGAAGGGCCTTCGTCCCGCCAGCAGCCGCGAGCGTTTTGTTTTAAGGCTCTCAGATGTCGCCCTTCCTCAAAACCCCCTCCTTCCCAAGTCAGCACAGGCGACCTACAGGCCGGAGGCTACTCCTACCGTAGGCTGCGTCCTTCCGATCCTCCTCCATGGCCTCAACCGAGGGGAGCTGAGTCCGAAGCCAGCGCGACCCCAACCCAAGCGGGCGGGAGACACCGCGCGCTGCAGGCCCCGCCCCGCCCGCCCCGCCCTGACCCCGCCCCCAGCGCGCACGCCTATAGCAGCCCCGCGCCTCGGGGGCGTGGCCAGGGGGCGTTGGGGGGGGTAGCCACCTTCGGGTTTCCAGTGGGCTCTCTCCGCGGACTCCTCTCTGCAAACAAGTGTATTGCATCTGCTTGTCAGTAATTCTTTTGTTGTTGTTTTGGGTTTTTTTTGTTTTTTGTTTGTTTGTTTGTTTTTGAGACAGGGTTTCTCTGTGCAGCACTGGATGTACTGGAACTCACGCTGTATCCAAGGCTGGCCTCAAACTCAAGAGATCTATCTACCTCGAGTACTGGATTAAAGATGTGCTCAACCAAAGCATTCTTTCATTCTTTGTCCGGGCACGGAGCACCGACTGTGGGCTAGGAATGGAGAAAAAGTTGTCATGTGTTCCTTCATCGGATCGGCAAGAATTTGAGAGTTTGAACACAAATCAGAAGGAATAAAAGAGGAGGAGCGGAATGTTCTTTGGCAGCCTGGTACGGAGCTTCACAATTTTTTTTTTTTTTTTCGAGACAGGGTTTCTCTGTTTAGCCCTGGCTGTCCTGGCACTCACTCTGTAGATCAGGCTGGCCTCGAACTCAGAAATCCGCCTGCCTCTGCCTCCCAAGTGCTGGGATTACAGGTGTGCGCCACCATGCCCGGCGGAGCTTCACAATTGTAATCTTCCAATCTCAGCACTGGGGAGGCAGAAGCTGGAGGAACTCCTTTAGTTCTTGTCTACCAGGTATCGATCGCTACATAGTGAGACCTTCTCTCAATAAAGCAAAACAAAGCAAATAACAAAAACAAAAACAAAAACAAAAAACGGGAGGGATGGCTCGGCGGTTAAGAGCACCGACTGCTCTTCCAGAGGTCCTGAGTTCAATTCCCGCAACCACCTGGTGGCTCACAACCGTCTGTAATGGGCTCTGATGCCCTCTTCTGGTGTGTCTGAAGAGAGCAATAGTGTACTCATATGCATAAAATAAATAAATTAATCTTCAAAACAAACAAACAAAAACGAAGAGCTGGAGAGATGGTTTCTTGGCTAAGGCACTGGCTGCTCGTCCTCAGGACCTGAGTTCCCTTCCCAGCACCCACATTAGGAGATGCACCTGTACCTCCACATGCGCTGCACTCACATACATGCCTGGGTGCACACACACATGCCTGGGTGCACACACACATGCCGGGGGTGCACACACACACACACACACACACACACGCCTGGGTGCACACACACATGCGGGGGGGGGGGTGTGCACACACACACACACACACACACACATGCCTGGGTGCACACACACACACACACACACACACATGCCGGGGTGCACACACACACACACATGCCGGGGTGCACACACACACACACATGCCTGGGTGTACACACACACACACACACACACATGCCTGGGTGTACACACACACACACACACACACATGCCTGGGTGCACGCACACACACAGAGATAAAAACAACAAAAAGAAAACAGTCAAGTGGCCTGAAGATGAACCCCCAGCCGTGTCTGTCCTGGAATGGCCTCCCCGGCCTGGACCCTGGAGAGGCCGTGGGGGTAAATGTCAGTGGCAAGCTCGATGATTCCTGGGCGTGAGAACCACAACAACACAAGGCACGCACGTACACAGACACACAGACACACAGACACACAGACGAAAAGAAATAGGCTTCTCTTGAAGGTTGCTTTTACATTTTATTGCCTTTATTTTATGGGTGTGAGTGTCTGGCTACATGTATGTATGCAGTCCATGGTCATGCGATGCCCTCAGAGGCCAGAAGAGAGTGATGGATCCCCTGGAATTGGAGTCATGAGCAGCTGTGAAGCACCGTGGGTGCTGGGGCTTGAACCCAGACCCTCTACAAACACAGCAAATGTGTCGCCTTGGAGGGTCACTCTGGCTATGACGAAACACCACGGTGACTAGAGGAGGGGGGAGGGTTGAGTTCACGCACAGGTCCCCCACATAACAGTTCATCGTCGACCGCACTGAGGGTGGGAACCGGAGGCAGGAGCTGGTGCAGAGGCCATGGAGAGGTGCTGGCTTGTGACCATGGCTGGCTCAGCCCTCCCTCAGCGATCCTTTAGAAACTACCTTACAGGCTTACCTGCCGCCCATCTTACGGAGACATTTTACAAGCTGAGATTCCCTCCTCTGTGATGACGCTAGCTTATGAGTCATAGAACCAGCCGCTACACTCACTCGCCAGTGCAGGGTAAATCTTTTTTTTTTTTTTTTTTTTTGGTTTTTTCGAGACAGGGTTTCTCTGTGTAGCTCCGGCTGTCCTGGAACTCACTCTGTAGACCAGGCTGGCCTTGAACTCAGAAATCCACCTGCCTCTGCCTCCCAAGTGCTGGGATTACAGGTGTGCACCACCACCGTCCGGCGATAAATCATTTTTTTTTAAGTTTTTTTTTTTTTTTTTTTTTTTTTTTTTTTGGTTTTTCGAGACAGGGTTTCTCTGTATAGCCCTGGCTGTCCTGGAACTCACTCTGTAGACCAGGCTGGCCTTGAACTCAGAAATCCGCCTGCCTCTGCCTCCCAAGTGCTGGGATTACAGGCGTGCGCCACCACTGCCCGGCAAGTTTTTTTTTTTTTATTGTGGTTGTTGTTGTTATTGGTTTTATTTTATTTTATTTTTTGGTTTTTCAAGACAGAGTTTCTCTATGTAGCTTTGGCGGTCCTGAAGCTCAAAGACATAGCCCTGCCTCTGCCTCCTGAATGCTGGGATTAAAGGACTGTGCCACCACTGCCTAACTTTTTTTTTTTTTTTTTTTAGACTGAGCCAGCTCCCTGGGGTCCTAGCTATCCTGAAAGCTGCTGTGTAGAAAGAAAAATTTTCTTTGGTCAGTGGAAGGTTTGAAATATTGACATACATGATTTAAAATAAGTTTGGAATAAGAATGATTAAGCATGCCGGGCAGTGGTGCCGCACACCTTTAATCCCAGCACTTGGGAGGCAGAGGCAGGCAGATTTCTGAGTTCGAGGCCAGCCTGGTCTACAAAGTGAGACCAGGACAGCCAGGACTACACAGAGAAACTCCGTCTCAAAAAAACAAAAACAAAAAACAAACAAAAAAAAAGAATGATTAGGCACAGACTGTTCTCTTCCGGATGCTGTCTTCCAGAGGTCTTGAGTTCAATTCCCAGCAGCAACATCCTGCACATGCTGACACAACCAGACATAATGGGATCTGGTGCCCTTCTTCTGGCATGCCGGCATATATGCAGGCAGAACACTATGTCTGTGTATGTGTGTGTATGTATATATTATATATAATATATTATACACACACACATATTTTTTTTTGAGAAAATAATGACTAATGTTCAATGGAAGCCCGGACACCAGCTGCCTTCTCAGTGACAGTGCTGGGTGGGGCGCTCCCTCCCAGGCGGCAGGAAACTGGGTTGTGGTTCATTGTGTGGGGATGGGACCTCTGCCTCTTCTTTGTACATGTCACATTTCAGAGTGGAGAGAGGGAGCCGGCAAGATGGCGCAGCGGGTGAAGGCACTTGCGACAGGACGTGTGACAACTTGAATTCCGTCTCCAGGACCCGTGGGGTGAAAGGCTGTCATCTGACCAACACACACACAGACACACACACACACACACACACACACACACACACACGTGCTGGAACACACACATTTTAGAAGATGGCAAAGAGCTGGGTGGTGGTGGTGCAGGCCTTTACTCCCAGCACCCTAGAGGTAGAGATA
Organism: Apodemus agrarius; assembly: GCA_964023405.1. Taxonomy (NCBI): domain Eukaryota; kingdom Metazoa; phylum Chordata; class Mammalia; order Rodentia; family Muridae; genus Apodemus; species Apodemus agrarius. Next base: position 21,560,648 of record OZ030012.1, on the reverse strand, counting down.
AGTGGATCTTTGAGGCCAGCCTGGTCTACAGAGTTCACACAGAGAAACACTGTCTCGAAACTTCCCTCCCCACCTCACCCCCCAAAAGTAAAAGAAACAGTTAAAATGGAAAATGCTTAAAATAGAGGAAGGGAAGAGGGTGTGGTTTGTGGTGCGATATTTGCCCTAGCACGTGTAAAGTTAGGTCCATCCAGGCTACCAAAGGAAGAGAGAAAAGGAGGAGAGGAGAGGAGAGGAGAGGAGAGGAGAGGAGAGGAGAGGAGAGGAGAGGAGAGGAGAGGAGAGGAGAGGAGAGGAGCTGCAAGGGTGTCTGTAATCTAGTCGGGAGCTCTGCAGGCCGTGGAAGGAAGCAGAGGAGCCTGGCATGGCGCACAGGACTTCTAGGCCATCCTTGGCTATGCATGAGCTAGATTCAAGAGAGCTTGAGCCATATAGAGCCATCTCCAAGGTTTAAATAGGTTCTAGAGAGACGGCGCCACATGGAAAAGCATGTGCTCTTGGAGAGAGCCCCACCTCAGATCTCTGAACCAGACTCACAACCACCTGTGACTCCAGCTCCCAGAGATACAGTGTCTGCCTCTTCTCGACTCTGAGGTCGCTGAACTCAAAGGGATAAACACATACACACAAATTTATAACAAAGCAAGTAGGGGTTTTTTGTTGTTGTTGTTTGGTTTGGTTTTGGTTTTGGTTTTCAGAAACAGGGTTTCTCTTTATAGCACTGGCTGTCCTAGAACTCACCCTGTAGACCAGGCTGGCCTCGAACTCAGAAATCATCTGCCTGCCTCTGCCTCCCAAGTGCTGTGATTAAAGTCATGCACCATCACTGCCTGGCCAACAAATAGTATTTTGAAGTTAAATAAATAAAGAACTAGAAAAGCCAGGCGGTGGTGGCGTGTGCCTGTAATCCCAGCATTTGGGAGGCAGAGGCAGGCAGATTTCTGAGTTCGAGGCCAGCCTGGTCTACAGAGTGAGTGCCAAAGAGCTAGAGAGATGACTCAGAAACTTTGAGTATATACTACTACTCTGCAGGGTGTGTGTGTGTGTGTGTGTGTGTGTGTGTGAGAGAGAGAGAGACAGACAGACAGACAGACAGACAGACAGACAGATAGACCACCATAGGCAGAAGAGTAAAGATCCATGGGAATCAAGAAAAGTAGTTTAAAAAAAAAAGATTTATTTATTTATTTATTTATTTATTTATTTATTATACATAATAAGTACACTGTAGCTGTCTTCAGACACTCCAGAAGAGAGTGCAGATCTCGTTATGGATGGTTGTGAGCTACCATGTGGTTGCTGGGATTTGAACTCAGGACCTTCAGAAGAGTAGTCAGTGCTCTTCACCACTGAGCCATCTCTCCAGCCACCACTTTTTTTTTTTTTTTTAAAGAATATAGGCCAAGGTTGAATGCATGGCTGCATAGGTAGTCTATTAGACAAGCACAAGAGAGTTACAAGAATAGCTAACAGAATAACCAAGGCATGGGGAAGCCATCTTAAGCACGATGGCCCTTCGCAGGTCATTGGATGGACTTTGGTTATCTCTTTATGCCGATAGATCTCTTTAATTTGACCATCAATAATGTGAGAAAACTCTGACACATTAAAGCAGCACATGCCAGGAAATTATTGACCACCAGGACTGTGCTTGAGCCACAAATAATCTATAGTAGCTCTATTTTGTAAAATTGTGGTTCAGTTTGACTTTCTCAATTAATTTCTTCTAACGTCTTTGCTGTCGATACCAGTGGCTGTACTGATCACACAGGATGCTTTTGAAACGTCTTTTTGTATTTCAGTCATCTTTTCTGGGACTGGTAATAGAAAAGCCAAAAACCAACCCTTAGCAAAACAACAGCATATGTCCTCTACCACAGGCAGCCTCTCTTTTTCTTTTTATCTTTTTGGAGACTGGGTCTCTCTGTGTAGCCCAGGCTGAACTCACTCTAGATCAGGTTGGCCTCGAACTCACAAAGACCCAGCTCTCTCTGTCTCCTGGAGACTAGGATCCTCTCTGACGAAGGGCATCTCTTTTGACTTTGCATTGGCGTGCTGGGAATGAGCATGGAATACAGTCTGTAAACCTAACAGTGTCCCTTCTGGGTCAGGACTCTCCTGCCATTGTCTCCCTCGGTTTAGATTTTCTAGTGGGCTGCTTCTTCTTGGTAAGTTTGTTCTTCATCTTTAGAATCTTCACCTGTCTCTTGGTGTCCAGGATGCTGTCCTGGTTGGATGCATTGGAGCAGGAGCCTTTCTGGAAAGATACAGGCATAGCCTTACCCTGGTATAAGAACATCAGGGCCACCCCGGCAGTGGTGGCGCACGCCTGTAATCCCAGCACTCTGGAAGGCAGAGGCAGGTAGATTTCTGAGTTCGAGGCCAGCCTGGTCTACAGAGTGAGTTCCAGGACAGCCAGGGCTATACTGAGAAACCCTATCTCGAAAAAACCAAATAAAAAAATACTGTGTCTCTTTAAGGGCAAAATGTTTTGGGGGCATCAGAAGAAACCTTATCGTTTACAGTGAAAAATATTATATTTATTAGTATGGGTTAGACCCCTGTGCCTCCCACACTACTACCCAAATTTGGTTCCCAGCACCCACACAGTTGGGTCACAAGTGGCTACATCTCCAGCTCCTCTGAATCCAATCTTCTTCCCTGGCCTCCCGGCTCCCCACACACTCGGCATGCACACAAATAAGCAAATAGTGTCTTTTTAGATGGAAGAGCCCCGAAGTGGTACTAATGTTACTCTCTGAGCTTATGTGCGTGGGCATCGGTCTGCATGTGCACATCTTGTGTGCTCCTCCTGCCCGTGGAAGCCAGAAGAGGGCAATGGTCCCCTGAACTGGAATTACACGTAGTTGTGCTGTGGGTGCTGGGAACTGAGCCCGGGTCCTCTGGAAGAGTCTTGGCTTCTGAGCCACGTGTCCAGTCATAAAAGCTGAGTTTTTACAGAGCTGACACAGAGTCAGGAGAGATTACTAATTTTTATATGAAGTCTTTATAACAACTTTCCAGTGTGGGGAAAGCACTCAGAGAGGTTAAGCAATTCCCGCATTGCCACACAGCGAGCCTCAGGAGGAACAAAGACTTGAACCACAGGAAGTGGGACTGAGAAGCCCACACTCTCTTGAAAGCTGTCCTGTCAGACTCCTGGCAAAATATGTTTAGTAGTTTGGTTCCAAGTGGCATTGGGGGAGGGGTGGACAAGGAGGAACTGAGCCTGGGAAGACATCACATGGCTGCACACACTTGCACACAAAAGACATGAACACAGAATGGTTTAAGAGAAACAGGAGCCGGGCGGGGCAGGTGCAAAGGAAGATTTTTAAAAATATTTATTTCAGCCTGGTGTGGTGGCGCACACCTGTAATCCCAGGCAGGTGGATTTCTGAGTTCGAGGCCAGCCTGGTCTACAGAGTGAGTTCCAGGACAGCCAGAGCTACACAGAGAAACCTTGTCTCAAAAAACTAAATATATATGTATGTATGTATATATATATATATATATATACATATATATATACACATATGCATATATACACACATATACATATGTATATATACGTATAGTATATATACACACATATACATATGTATATATATACGTATAGTATATATACACACACATATACATATGTATATATACGTGTATATACACGTATATATACACATTTCATTTCCATTGAGAGTACAACTTCAATCCCAGCACTCAGCAGGGAGAGGTAAGCAGATCTCAGTGAGTTCAAGGCCACCTTAGTCTAAATAATCAATTTTAGGATAGCCAGAGTTAGAAAGACCCTGTCTTTTTTTTTTTGGTTTTTTGTTTGTTTGTTTGTTTGTTTTTGAGACAGGGTTTCTCTGTATAGCCCTGGCTGTCCTGGAACTCACTCTGTAGACCAGGCTGGGCTCGAATTTAGAAATCTGCCTGCCTCTGCCTCCCAAGTGCTGGGATTACAGGCGTGTGCCACTACCGCCCGGCTGTTTTTTGTTTGTTTGTTTGTTTGTTTGTTTGTTTTTGTTTTGTTTTATAATATTTATTTATGGGCTGGAGACATGGCTCAGCAGTTAAGAGCACTGACTACTCTTCTGAAGATCCTGAGTTCAAGTCCCTGCAACCACATGGTGGCTCACAACCATCTGTAGTGGGATCTGATGCCCTCTTCTGGAGTGTCTGAAGACAGCTACAGTGTACTTAGATATAATAATAAATAAACTTTTTTTTAAAATGTATGTATTTACTTTATACATTTGAGCATACCACCATTGCTCCTTCAGACAAGTGACAAGTACTTTGGGGCTTCTTATATTCCCCCCCCCCAGACAGGGTTTCTCTGTGTAGCCCTGGCTGTCCTGGAACTCATTCTGTAGACCAGGCTGGCCTCGAACTCAGAAATCTGCCTGCCTCTGCCTCCCAAGTGCTGGGATTACAGGTGTGTGCCACCACCGCCCAGCTAGAACAGCTTCTTGCAATGATTTTTTAAAATTCTTTTTTTTAAGGTAAAAAAATAATTTTATGTATATGAGTACACTGTCCAGATGGTTGTGAGCCACCATGTGGTTGCTGGGAATTGAAATCAGGACTTCTACCTACTCCAGTCCCACTCGGACCAAAGATTTATTTATAATTATTACATATAAATGTAAGTACATGTAAGTACACTGTGGCTGTCTTCAGACACACTAGAAGAGGGCCTCAGATCTCATTACAGATGGTTGTGAGCCACCATATGGTTGCTGATACTTGAATTTAGGACCTTCAGAAGAGCAGTCAGTGCTCTTAACTGCTGAGCCATCTCTTCAACCAGAAAGACCCTGTCTTAGAACAGTAACAAGTACTTTGTGGTGGCGTTTAGAACAGCTTCTTGCACTGATTTTAGAGACAGAATCTCTATCTGAAATTTGAACTCAGCAGTTTAGCTACACTGCCGTCCAGATAGATATCCAGAGCTGGGCGTGGTGGTGCACGCCTGTAATCCCAGCACTTGGGAGGCAGAGGCAGGCGGATTTCTGAGTTTGAGGTCAGCCTGGTCTACAGAGTGAGTTCCAGGACAGCCAGGACTATATAGAGAAACCCTGTCTCGAAAAAAAAAAAAAATCTCAGATAGATATCCAGGAATCGACCACGTCTCCACTGTCGGTGTTTTTCTGTGGGTTCTGGGGATCCAAACTCAGGATCTTGGGGCTCACACAGCCAACACTCCATCCACCAAGTATTCTCCCCATTCCTCTACCATAAAAGTCTTAAAATCAGGCCTAGAAAGATGGCTCAGTGGTTGAGAACACTGACTGCTCTTCCAAAGGTCCTGAGTTCAATTCCCAGCACCCACACTGTGGTGGCTCACAATAATCTGTAATGGGATATGATGCCCTATTCTGGTGTGTCTGAAGACAGCTACAGTGTACTCATCATATATATAAAATAAATAAAATCTTTAAAAAAAAGTCTTAAAATCGGGGTGAGATGCCAGGTGGTGGTGGCACATGCCTTTAATCCCAGCACTTGGGAGGCAGAGGCAGGTGGATTTCTGAGTTTGAGGCCAGCCTGGTCTACAGAGTGAGTTCTAGCACAGTCAGGGCTACACAGAGAAACCCTGTCTCGAAAAAACAAAAAAAAACAAAAAAAAAAACAAAAAAAACAAAAAAACAGGGTGAGATGGGGCTCAATCAGTAATGAAAGGTACTTTCAGCCAAACCTGATGACCATAGGTAGATTCCTGAGACCCACCTGTTGGAAGGAGAGTACCAAGTCCCTCAAGTTGCTCTCTGACCTTCACAGGTGTGCCCTGGCACAGGCGTCTCCCCCAGACTCTAAATAAGTAAATAAATGTAAAAAAGCTAAATGCTTTAAAATATAGATATTAAGATACACTATACAAGCATAGTGCGGCAGGGCAGGTTCTCTTCCCAACACTCAGGAAGTAGAAACTGGGGATCAACAAGCAGTTCAAGGCCAGACTGGGGTGTATGAGCACCCCCAAAACATCAACAAGCTGGGTGGTGGTGGAGCACACTAATCCCAGCACTTGGGAGGCAGAAGCAGGTGGATCTCTGAGTTCAAGGCCAGCCTGGGCTACTCCAGGAGTAGCCAAGGTTACACAAAGAAACCCTGCCTCAAAACAAACACACACCAAGGTTGCAGACCAGTTGTGAAGGGTGCCCGCGGGGCACAGGAAACACAAAGGGACTTCACAGAGAAAGAATGACACAAGGAAAGCAAATGTGGTGAGAGGAGCGCAGGGGAATCACAAAGACTAGGGCCCTTCCAGAGTGAGACCCCGGGCTGTTAGGTCAGCGGGAATCGGCCTGTTGGGTTGGGAGCCCTGGTGTGACAGTAGTTCAGACAGTAGAAGTACAGTTTCCTTCGAGGGAGAAGGAAGGAGGCTGATAAGTAGAAGCTGTGGGGCACAGGGAGGGGGAGGATGAGGACAAGATATTTAGGACAAACTGGGCCAAAGCCACCACCTCTGGGGGATGGCAGTGGCCACTGAGCCAGAGTGGGCTGGGCCTGGTCAGCCTGGGCTGTGCTGGCGGAGAGAAGACAGTGCGAGCCTGTTCTCTCGGAGGCTCTTGGCCTCATGAATGTTTTAGTAAATAGGCCTTGAGTTTCCGATTCCAGGGCGCCGGGGCCAGGCTTCTAGGTTCCACTTACCGCCTGTGAATGCATCTTGGGTCCCAGGAGACTGTTGCTGGTTCTGTGCTGTGCACATTCAAGCCTGGAGGCCTGAGGACAACTCCAGACACACTCCCTTCCCAGGAGCTAGCCATCTTTCTTTACAATTATATTTGATTTATTTATTTTTGTGTACGTGTGCAGAGGTCAGAGGACCACCTGATGGTCAGTTCTCTCCCGTCAGTCTTGAAGGACCTGAAGATTAGATCGGTGCTGAAGCAGGTGCCTGTGCACAATGTCACTGACACACACACCCCACCCCCGCCCCTTATTATGAGTTCTGTTTTGCTTTTAGTCAAGGTGACAGTATGTAGCCCTGGCTGACCTGGGGAGATCTGACTGTGGAGATCTGCCTGCTTCTATCTGGACAGTGCTAGGATTAAAAGCTTGTGCTACCAGAAAGTGCAAGCAGGGGCGTCCCAGGGATCTGCCTATCCCACTCCCAACAAGGGCGAGGTGAGCCCAGGCTGCCCTGAGTCCGCCGATGATCAGGAAGGGTCCCTCTCCTCTGAGCGTATGATTGGAAGTCAAGCTAAAAGCTTAGGGCTGGAGCTCAGTTGGTAGATTTGGTCTAGCACGCAAGAGTCTCTGGGTTCTAGCCCCGGCACCACATAAACTGGGCATGATCGTGCACTCCTGTGATTCCCCCAGCACTGAGGCAGGAGGATAATGATTTCCAGGCTGTCTGGGACTATATAATAACATTAATGACAAAACCACTGGACAATTTTACCCGCAGGCTCCCCGTCTTGCCAACGGAAGATAACAGCAGCTCTCTCTTCTGGTTCCCTCAAAGGGTTATCCAGAACACGAGGGCTTATCTCAGCTGGTAGCGTGCTCGTCTACCAGACGCAAAGCCCTGGGTTCCATCCTGATCACTGTACCACATCGATGGACTGGTGGGGCATGCATGTCACCCTGGCACTCCGAGGTGTTAAGGAGTCCACGGTGATCCTTGGTTGTATAAGAAGGCCTGGGCTAGCCGGGCAGTAGTGGCGCACGCCTTTAATCCCAGCACTTGGGAGGCAGAGGCAGGCGGATTTCTGAGTTCAAGGCCAGCCTTGTCTACAGAGTGAGTTCCAGGACAGCCAGGGCCACACAGAGAAACCCTGTCTCAAAAAAACAAAACAAAACAAAACAAAATATTAAAAAAAAAAAAAAGAAGAAGAAGAAGAAGAAGAAGAAGAAGAAGAAGAAGAAGAAGAAGAAGAAGAAGAAGGCCTGGGCTAGACGGGTCTTTAAAAGGGAGTAGGTGTGGTTATCTGTAGCATTTCTTCTTGGAAGGTATTTATGGCATACCCAAAGGTGGTGCGACTACTGGGCGGGGTGTGTGTGTATGTGTGTGTGTGTGTGTGTGTGTGTGTGTGTGTAGGGGTTAGGTGGAAGAGTTGGGAATTTAAGGGTAGCCTGTGCTATACACGGAGGCCCCAGACAAAAACATGAAGGGCTGGGAGTGTAAGCAGGGTCACAGTGCTTGCCTGGCACCGGCAAAGGTGGGCGTTCGGTCCCCTAGGACCGTACGAATAACCAGAACTAGAGAATCGTGGCTTGATAACCTGGCTGTGGCCCTGGGACTGTCTGTGCTCGCCTTCCTCCCGGGTGGTGGCTGATAAGCTCTTCATACAGGTCCCCTCCTGTGTTTTAGGACAATTCTGGTGGGCGATTCTCAAAGCTGCATCCGGACTCCGGGCCTGATAAAGGTCGGAGGCGGCACTGATGCCCACGCGGGCTTTGTCGCCCCCTGGCGGCTGCGCAGGAAACGTTTCTGCCACAGCGGAGCGCCGTGCAGTTGGCTCCGGTGTAATGCTTAGAGTGTTTTTTTCCCAACACCCTCCGCAAATGCGAAAAGCAGAGACAGAATGATCTTGAGTTTAAGGGTAGCCTGGGATAGTTAAAAGAAAGAAAAAAAGGAAGAGAGAGAGAGAGAGAGAGAGAGAGAGAGAGAGAGAGAGAGAGAGAGAGAGAGAGAGGAAGGAAGGAAGGAAGGAAGGAAAGAAAGAAAGAAAGAAAGAAAGAAAGAAAAGCCGGGCATGGTGGTACACGCCTGTAATCCCAGCACTTGAGAGGCAGAGACAGGCAGATTTCTGAGTTCGAGGCCAGCCTGGTCTAGAGAGTGAGTTTCAGGACAGTCAGGACTATACAGAGAAACCCTGTCTCGAAAAACCAAAAGAAAAAGAAAAAGAAAGAAAGGAAAGAAAGAAGTTAGAGCCGGGCGTTGGTGGCGCACGCCTGTAATCCCAGCTCTCTGGGAGGCAGAGACAGGCGGATTTCTGAGTTCTAGGCCAGCCTGGTCTACAGAGTGAGTTCCAGGACAGCCAAGGCTACACAGAGAAACCCTGTCTCGAAAAAAAAACAAACAAACAAAAAAGAAAGAAAGAAAGAAAGAAAGAAAGAAAGAAAGTAGTTAGAAAACGGAAAGCAAAGTCAGGCATGGTGACTCGACTGTAATCACAGAACTTGTAAGGCTGAGGCCAGTCTGGACCACACAATGACCTCCAGGCCATCTGGGTTATCTCAAACCTTTCTTCTTCTTCTTCTTCTTCTTCTTCTTCTTCTTCTCTCTCTCTCTTTTTTTTTTTTTTTTTTTTGGTTTTTCGAGACAGGGTTTCTCTGTGTAGTCTGTCTGTCCTGGCACTCACTCTGTAGACCAGGCTGGCCTCGAACTCAGAAATCCGCCCGCCTTCAACCTTTCTTCTAGAATTAATAATAACACAAAACAAACAAACAAAAATAAGCAACACGGCCAAGCATGGTGGCGCCTTTAATCCCACCACTCGAGAGGCAGACACAGGTGGATCCGAGGCCAGCTACAAAGAGAACTCTGTTTTGAAAAAAAAAAAAAAACCAACAACAACAGCAATAATAATACTAACAGAAGGTAGTAAAATGTATAGTGTGAGAAGGATTAATATGGCTGAACATCTAGCGGTGGGCACCGGGGTCACACATAGAAACCGGGCCACGTCCTGTTGAGACTGGCGTGTGTGTGTGTGTGTGTGTGTGTGTGTGTGTGTGTGTAGAACAGGCTACACAGACACAGGAACAGATGCCCTGGTGGGTGGGTGGATGCGTGGGTGGGTGGATACGTGTATGTACGGCTGGGATAATAGATGCTTATGTGAATGTGTATATGTATGTGGGAGGGGGGGACGGACGGACGGACGGACGGACGGATGGGTAGGTGAGTGGAGGCGGCGTGCGGGTGGGAGGACGTACGTTTGCACGGTGGGCGAGCAGGGCGGTGGGTGAATAGAAGGATCGGTGGATAAATGTCCTGGGCGTCTCACCGTCCACCCAGGCATTCCCGATCCCCAAAGAAACCTGAGCCAGGGCAGCAGCCGCACCTCGCGTTCTCCCTTTCCCGGCTCCTGGAGCAGCCTTGGCATTTGCTGCCGACCGCGCCGCTCACCTGGCTCACCTCCCCTTTAAGACGCGTTCACCTGGCGGCCTCCCCTTTAAGACGCGCTCACCTGGCGGCTCACCTGGGCGAAGGCGCTTCCGCAGGAAGAAGGAAGCAGCCGCGCGGCCGCCCCTGCAGCTCGCGCTCGCCTCCTAGCTTCGCGGGCGGCCACCATGTCGGCCTCGGCAGTCTTCATACTGGACGTCAAGGGCAAGGTGAGGCGGAGGGCGAGGGATCGAGGTCCGCCGGGCCGGGCGAGCCGGGCCCAGGGCGCAGGACCCGGAGCTGGGACCCGCCCTCTCCAGCCAGCGCCTGGGCAAGGGGCTTCTCTCTGGGCGTCATTTTCCGCCTTTGTAAATGAGATGCCCACGATCTGAGCGCCCTGAACCTGTGAGCACAGTCCTGCAACCCTGGAGCTCAACAAATGCGCCAAGTGTAACTCCCTGGCTAGCCTTGCAAGCCGCCCGTTCCTTCTCCACTGGCAGTCAGAGCAGTAGAGATGAAAACGAGAACGCCGAATGCAGTGACAGGCTGGTCGGGTGCCTCAGCTGTCGGCAGGCTGGCCCAGCACACAGACCTAGCTATGATCCCAGTGCACGGCCAGGCAGCCGTAAGCGCAGCTCTCGGGAGGTGGGAGCAGAGCGAGCAGGAAATCGAGGGAGTTTGACTCGGGCCTGAGCTTCGTGTGACACACGCACTGCCTCAGAAACAAAACAGGCTCAACAAGCCTCGCACTGGCTGCCTCAGCCTGGTGACCTGAGTTTAAGCCCCAAACCCAAGGAGACAACCTACAAAGTTGTCATCTGAATACACACACACACACACACACACACACACGCCAGGGACCCTCATTCTCACACACACCATGCACACAGAAAGTAACAGTGCCCGTGAAAAGAGGCAAGCACTGACGACACGGGGGCTGGGTGTTGGCCCATGCACCTGCCATCCTAAGTACTCTGGAAGCTGAGTCCAAGGGATGGCCTGAGCTCTGGGGGGGGTGGGTGGGGGGCAAGGCCAGCCTGGGCTACACTAGCAAGACAGAACAAAGAAAATAACGTTGAACAAGAACACCTCAGGAGGGAAGGGGAGGTTCCACTTCTCTGCTTTTTTGTGGACATAGTTTAAAACCTCAACTTCTTCAGTCTGGAAAGTGGAGGCAAAGACACCTGTTTCAGGGCTGAGACAGCCACCAGAACTCCTCCTCCTCCTCCTCCTCCTCCTCCTCCTCCTCCTGTGTGTGTGTGTGTGTGTGTGTGTGTGTGTAACCCAAGTTAAGCCAGGACACTGTCACTAAATTACATCCTAATCCTCTTCATACTTTTTAAAATTACACTTATTGATTTCCTCTGTGTATATGAGAACCTGTCCTGTCCTGTTCCCACGTGTGGAGGAGCTGGGGTGGGACCTCAGACCACTAGGCTTGGTGAGACCCTTCATGAGTTCTCTCACAGTAGCCCCTCTGCATTAATTAATTAATTAATTAATTAATTTTATGGTTTTTCGAGACAGGGTTTCTCTGTGTAGCCCTGGCTGTCCTGGAACTCTGTAGACCAGACTGGCCTGGAACTCAGAAATCCGCCTGCCTCTGCCTCCCAAGTGCTGGGATTACAGGTGTGCGCCACCACGCCCGGCCTCTGGCTGCGTTCCCCAGCTGGCCTCAGGTTCACTCCGGAGGTTCTAGGCTTTGGACTTGCTCTCCTTTGAGCTCAGTTTCCCCAGTAGGCCGAGGCCCAGCGCCTCCAGGCTGACTGACTGGTGTCTGAAGGACCTCGTGTGTGGTAGGATAGTCCTCTACAGCTGACCCACACTCTAGCCCATTTTCTTTATTTTATTTTATTTTATTTTGGCAGCATCTCATAGTTTAGGTTGGCTTTGAACTTAGTGTGTAGCGGAAGATGGCCTTGCACTTCTGATCCTTCTGCCTCTACGTCCCAAAGCCATCCCCAGCATAGCACTCACCGACAGGACGTTGGTGGGACTTGGTACGCACCAGGATACTTTTAGCTGTGGGCATTGAGTATCCACATAACACGTATGAAGACCGAGGCATGCAGAGCTCATCTTAGCTGGGTCCGTCAGATAAGGAATTACACACAGGGTGTGACATGGTGGCAAACACCTGTAACCCCAGCACTCCAAAAAACTAAGGCAGGAGGATTGGGGAGTTGAGACCAGCTGGAGTCTCATAGAAAAAAAAAAAAAAAGCCTAAATTAATAAGAAAAGGGGAGACAGGCCGGGGAGGGAATTTGCTCGGCAGAGAGTTTGTAACAGCAGCTCCGCCAGAGCAGAAGTCCGTCCTGTTACATCTGGATTCGAGGCCAGCCTATGCTACAAGAGGTACCACCCCGTCCATAAAACAAAAAGGAGGCCAGTGTGTGTGGGAAAGGGAAAGTTCGGAGAGAAGCAGCCGTCCCAGGGCCCCAGGCCTGCGCACTGGTGGTGACCGAGCCCTCTCCTCGCCCCTTTAGCCCCTGATCAGCCGGAACTACAAAGGCGACGTGCCCATGACGGAGATCGAGCACTTCATGCCGCTGCTTATGCAGCAGGAGGAGGAGGGCGTGCTGGCCCCGCTGCTGAGCCACGGCCGCGTGCACTTCTTGTGGATCAAGCACAGCAACCTTTACTGCATCCGGCCCGCGCTGGTCGCGAGTGCCGAGAGCCCGAGAGCCCGGTCCGGGGAGCCGAGCCCCGAGAGAGCAGGGTGTGTTCCGAACACGGGCCTCAACTCAGGTTGTGCCTGGGGTAGGGGGTAATAGAAATGGGGCGGGGGGTTGGGGCGGATAGCTGTAGCACCACCCCCTCAAAAGTGGCGCTTTTTCCTTAACCATGCCGCACCAGTGGTGGCCACCACGCTGAAGAACGCCAACGCCTCTCTGGTGTACTCCTTTCTGTACAAGACTGTGGAGGTAGGTGCTGACCTCTCATTGGCTAGCTGCTCTATATGTCTGCCCGATCTGTTCACCCCTGTCGGGCGCCGTCTTCTGACCATCCCCATCAAAGCCTCCTCGCACTCCTTCTCCCCCAGATCTGAGCTTCTGGTATACGGGGCGTCTAATCCCTCTTCTCTGCTCTGTGGCCTTCAGGAAATCCCTGTTTCCGTGCCTGTGAATGTGACAGGGTGCTATTATAAGGGGAGGGAAGAAAAAGAGCGGAAGTAATACAGAGGAAGTGTCCCCAACAGAAGACACAAGGGGCAAAAACGCTTTGAGGTGTGCCTAGGGGTTTGAGCAGTGCGGGGTTCGAACGCTGGGGAGGACATCGTCCCTTCCCAGGAGGTGCAGGTTACACATCCGTGTGCTCGGCGCTGGAAGTGCTCCGATGTGGGAATCCTTGCATATGCCTTGTGAGGTAGTCCTGTGATAGGACCAAAGACTTGAAGAGAGTTTGTGTTTCAGGTGTACGTGAAAGACCTCAATCAGTGTTTCTCAGCCTGGGGGCTGTGACCCCTCTGGGGGTCGATTTGCCCTCTCACAGACGTCACAAAGCATATATGGTTATATTACAGTTATAATAGTAGCAAAACCACAGCTATGAAGTAGCAACAACATAATTTTATTTTATTTTTGGTTTTTTGAGACAGGGTTTCTCTGTGTAGCCCTGGCTGTCCTGGAACTCACTCTGTAGACCAGGCTGGCCTCGAACTCAGAAATCCGCCTGCCTCTGCCTCCCAAGTGCTGGGATTAAAGGTGTGCGACATAATTTTATAACAGGAAGAACTGTGTGAACAGGTTGTGGCATTAGGGAGGAGCCACTGGCATATACATGTAAATGTGTGGAGGGTCTTTTTCTTTTTCTTTTTCTTTTTTTCTTTTCTTTCTTTTGGGGCAGTGTGTTACTCTGTAGTGCTGGCTGGCCTAGAGTATTGGAATATAAACCAGGCGAGCCCTGAACTCACTTCCAGCTGCTGAAATTTAAGGCATGCACCACTGTGCATAACATTTTTTTGCAATTTATTTTATGTGTATGAATATGCCTGAATGTATGTTTGTGCACCACATGCCCAACGAGGCCAGAAGAGACAGAAGTTTTGAGAGAGAGAGAGAGAGAGAGAGAGAGAGAGAAAGTGTGTGTGCGTGCGTGCGTGCGTGCGTGCGTGCGTGCGTGTGTGTGTGTGTGTAGTGCCTGCAGACGCCAGGAGAGGGCTTTGCATTTCTTGGCTCCAGAGCTTCTGCAGGAGGTTCTGAGCAGCTGGCGTGGGGCTGGGAACTGAACCGGGGTCCTCTGCAAGAACAGCAAGCACTCCTAACCACTGAGCCATCTCTCTAGACCTCGGAAAGATTATTTATTATTTTACATATATTTTAAGATTTTGAGACAGGATTTCATCATCTAGCTCTATCTTGCCTTGAACTCACAGAGACCTGACTGTCTCTGCCTGCCAAGTGCTAAAATTGTTCTATTATACATAAATATATATTATATATATTAATAGTTCATTAAAATAAGATCAGGAACAGTCTGCGGCAGGGCTTGTTGGTCATACCGGAAGATCTGCGCTGTCTTCCGCTTCTACATAAACGTTTGCATAGTGCTCCCGGTGCTGGGGAGGCGGAGACAGCGGTTCCCAGGGACTGGCTGGCCAGTGACTCTGGCCTGGCCAATGAGCTCCAGGAGCAGAGAGACCCTGCCGGGAAAACGGCGGACTCCCCTCCAGCCTCCACACACACAGGCACAGGAATGTCACCGGACAGATGCACCAGGATTCACGGTGCATATGCAGAACACATGTTTTAAAAACTTAAGACATACACTGTATTAGACATTACTCACTCTTCATGTAGATGAGTGCTTTGCGTGCCTGAATGCCTGCTCATGCCATGTGTGCAGAGGTCAGAACCAAATGCTGGGTCTCCGGGAACTGGCCTTATAGACAGCTGTGAGCTGCCGTTTGGGTGCTGGGAACTGAATATGGGATACACACAGGCCCTCCACAAGGACGGCTCTTCACCACTGAGCCATCTCTCTAGCCCCTTTGTTCATTTGTTTGCTTGTTCATTTGTTTTGTTTGTTAAAACAAGGTCTCTCCACTCAGCCCTGGCTGTCCTGGAACTCGGTGTGTAGACCAGATTGACCTTGACCTCACCAAGGCCGGCTGGGATCTGCCTCCTCCGTGCGTAGACTAAAGGCACGAGCCACCATATTTGGCCTCCTCACATTTTTTTTTTAAGGGGGAGCAGGATAGACCCGAGCTCCCACTCTAGATCTTTGAAGGCCACAGGGAGAAGATGGAAAGTTCATGGTCAACTAGGTTCCTCAACCAGATCACCTCAAAAAACAGTCTGGAGCGTGGTGCCCCTCAGTAACGGCCTGTCTGGAATCCCCCAGTAAGGGGCTGGGGTGTGGCTCAGTGGTAGAGTCCCCGTTTACCGTCTACTACAAGTGGTTTCTTTCAGCCCCTGTACTATACCCACACCCAGAGAAGCCGGTGTACACTCCCTCTAGCTGTCTTCCAGGTACTTCATGGCGTAGGTTTCCACAGCCTCTTCCCTCCTCAGCACGCCACGACCATGACCTGTCTCTTTTCCGTGTTAAATTGCTGTGTGAGAGAGAGGCCCAGTCTCTTTGTTTGCAGTCCAGGCACACAGTAGGCAGTCCGTGATTACTCGCTGGCTGACTGAGTGCCCCCAGCTTACATGGTGTCTGTCCTTGGGATGCGCCCAGGTCTTCTGCGAGTACTTTAAGGAGCTGGAGGAGGAGAGCATCCGGGACAACTTCGTCATCGTCTACGAGCTGCTGGACGAGCTCATGGACTTCGGCTTTCCGCAGACCACGGACAGCAAGATCCTGCAGGAGTGAGTGCGGGGGCGCGGCGGGCGGGCGCGAGAGGCTGGCAGTCCCTCTGAGGCGTCCCTGCGGTTAGCTGCGGCCCTCCCTGCTCTTTCCAAACAGGTACATTACGCAGCAGGGTAACAAGCTGGAGACGGGCAAGTCCCGGGTGCCATCCACGGTCACCAACGCTGTGTCCTGGCGCTCGGAGGGCATCAAGTACAAAAAGAACGAGGTCTTCATTGATGTCATAGAGTCTGTTAACCTTCTGGTGAGTTCTGTGCCTCATGCCCCGGGGGCAGGAGAAGGGGCACTCTGGACCTGTTGACACCCCATATTGGGAACCCCCTTTGCAGGTCAATGCTAATGGGAGTGTCTTGCTCAGCGAGATTGTGGGCACCATCAAGCTGAAGGTGTTTCTGTCTGGGATGCCAGAGCTGCGGCTGGGCCTCAATGACCGAGTGCTCTTTGAGCTTACTGGCCGTAAGATTGGGGGAAAGGGGGAACCCTCTTCCTGGGAGTAGGCTAGGAAGCAGCCAGAGGCCTCCTAGACAGCAGCCGGGTCTGAGATAAGTGTTCCCATTCCTTCCCGTGACCGCCTGTCAGCAGCAAAGTCCACCTAACCATCGCTGTCTTTGTTAATGAGCCGCGGCAGACCAAGCCCGAAGCAGGCCTCGACACTCGGGGGAGGGGCAGGTTAATAATAATATTTAAACACCTCACAGAGGCGGGCACGGTGGTCCCTGCCTCTCCTCTCCTCTCAGCTCTCGGGAGGCTGAGTTAGAAGGGTTAGGAGTTCAAGGTCATCTCCTCCTCAGGTTAGGGGGAGCCTTAAGAGAAGGGAACAGACACAAATGGGAATTCCCAGGGGGGTGCCCGGTCCAATCAGCAAGTTCCAGGCCAAAGGAGAAATGCTATCTGAGGCAAAACAGAACCAACCAACCAAAAACAGGGTGGACGATGCCTGAGGAAAGACACCTGAGATTGTCCTCTAATGTCCAGGAACACACACACACACACACACACACACACAGAGAGAGAGAGAGAGAGAGAGAGAGAGAGAGAGAGAACACCAACCAAACAAAACCCAGCACGGGGCAGACAGAGTGCTGCACACAGGCAATCCCATCAGTCACTTGGAGGTAGAATCGCGAGTTCAAGGCCATCTTCAGCGACTCAGTGAGTCTGAGGCCATCGTGGGCTATATCCCCTCCTCTCTGAAAAGATCACACCAAAACACAGGAGACAAAATCAGGGCCCGTTCAAACAGACATGCAGAGAACGGGAACAGAAGACACCACTCACACAGTGGGTACCCGCGCACCAGCCTGAAGCCCCCAGTTCAGGTGCCCAGAGCATAAAAAGCAGACGTGGGTCCCGAGGGCTCGCACCCTTTTATCCCGGCGTGCAGGAGGCGGAGCGGGTGGATCTCTGTGAGATCGAGACTAGCCTGGTTGCATAGCAAATTCAAGGAGCCAGAGTTACCTAGTGAAACCCTGTCTCCCAGACCAAATCAAATAGGAAAGCCAGGCATGGCTGCGTTTGTCACAGTGGCACTAGGGGAGTAAGGCAGGGGAGCCCCGAGTGTTCTCTCCCCCCCAGGCTAGCCAGCTGCTGAGCTCCCGTTAAACAGACACCTTGTATCAAAAGATAAGACAGAGAGAAGGCTCACAGGAACATCACTGGCTCCCAGGCACCCCAGTGAGATCCCTAAACCCCATGGGAAAACACGAGTGCCGATGTGATGTGCGTCTGAGACCTCGGCACTGCCTTCACGGTGCTGTTCGTTTACTTACTGTGTGTATGTATTTATTTGGCTCTGTATGTATGTACTTGCACCGTGTGCCCCCAGAGGCCAGGAGAAGGTATCCGATCCCTTGGGATGGAGTTACAGATAGTTGTCAGTTCTGTTGCTGGGAACTGAACCTAGATCCTCTAGAAGAGTACCCAGTGCTTTGAACCACTGAGCCATCTTTCCGTGAAATCTCAGCACACCTCTGCGTAGTGGAGGCAGAGAGGAGAGAAACTCCCGGAAGCTCGGAGGCTAGCTATGGAGGGCACAGCGGATCAGAAATGGAGATCTGGTGCCTGGGTATGGGGTGGGGGTGGGTGGGGGGAGCAGAACAGACGAACCACAGCAATGCGGTCAAGAGAAAAGGGTGAGTCCCAGCGGGGCGAACACCTGCCAGCAAGCCTGAGCACCTCCGTTCAGTCCCCTGGACTCACGGGGCAGAGAGAGGGAGCTAGCTGAGCAAACACACGGTGGCGCGCATGCCCCGCCTACCGAGGAAAGAAATGAACGTCGCCATCTAGAGGAGTTAGGCACTGATTAGCCTCTGGTTTATAGTGAAGGAACATCTGAACCCATGTATCACACATGTACACACAAATACACTCACAGTACACGCATGTACACAAAGGGAAAATTAGGGCCTGGAAAGGAACACAGGGGTTCCGCGTGTTTCTTGGTCCTACCAAGGGCCTGAGTTCAGTTCCCAGCACCTAAAGCACGTGTCTCACAACCATTTACAACCTTAGCTCCAAGAGATCTGAAATCTTGTGGCCTCTGTGGGCGCCAGCACACGGGGGTGCATATAAAATCACCCAGACACACAAACCCTTGTCTAACTCAAAATACTAAAATTCATGCTGGGTGTGATGGCTCCCAGAGACAAGTAGATCTCTGGGCATTGGAAGCCAGCCTGGTCTGTGCATGGAATTCTTGGAGAGCCAAGGCTATGTTAGAGACTGTTTTAGAAAACAGGCAAAAATCCTACTAGAAGTTTTAGAAAAATGAACTTCACATCGAATGACATGACCACAGAGAGCAGGAGCTCGGGGGTGGGCTGCGGACTCTGGGCTTGCGGTTCACCCCCCCACTCAGCGCAGGCCCTCGGCTGCCTTTTCCGCAAACCCAGAGAAGGCAGGGGCTGGTGGGGCTGGTGGGGTGGGGCCCTCTCCTCAGCTCCAGGATCACTCTTCCTGCTCCACTCTGAGTTTCAGGCAGCAAGAACAAGTCTGTGGAACTGGAAGATGTGAAATTCCACCAGTGTGTGAGGCTTTCGCGCTTCGACAACGATCGCACCATCTCCTTCATACCCCCAGATGGGGACTTTGAACTCATGTCCTACCGGCTCAGCACCCAGGTGAGCCGCCACCAGCCCAGCACAAAGCAGGAGGGAGGCGGTGGGCCGAGAGGGTGTCAGAATCCCTGAGACCCGCCCTCTCTTCCGCTGCAGGTCAAACCCCTGATCTGGATCGAGTCAGTCATTGAGAAATTCTCCCACAGCCGCGTGGAGATCATGGTGAAGGTGAGCTCAGTGAGGCTTCCTCAGTGCAGGGGCATGGCGTCTTCTGACGAGCTGGGCTCCCGGCTGTGTGTTCAGATTTCTGTTTGTTTTTAACTCCCTTTTTCCTTAATTTTGTGCGTGTGAGTGTTTTGCCTGCATATATGTTCATATGCAAGACTTACCTTTCTAGTGCCCATGGAGGCCAGGGGATCGGGTCCCCTGGATGGATGGGTATGAGCTGCCATCCGGGTGCTGAGACCCAAACTGGAATCCTCGAAGAGCCGTCAGTGTTGTCAGTGGTCTTCACTGCACATGTGTTTCGTGTGCAGTTGTGTTTTCCTGCATGAATGTCTGTGTGAGGGTATCAAAGTCCTCCGGCTGCAGTTATAAAAAGTTGTGAGCTGACACGTGGTGCTGGGAACCGAACCTGGATCCGCTGGAAGAGAAGCCAGTGCTCTTCACGCTGAGCCATCTCTCCAGCCCCTTGAGATTTGTCCTTATTTTATGTGAGTAGATGTTTATGTGTTTATGTATGTGTGTTCTTTGTGCCTTGGAGGCCTGAAAAGGGTATGAGTTCCCGTGGAACTGAGTGATATCCCGTGGAACTGAGTTATAGATTATTTTGGACTGCTCTGTGGGTTCTAGGAACCAGCACTGGGTCCCCTGCAGTAATAACAAGATCTTTTTTGTTTTGTTTTGTTTTTTTGTTTTTGTTTTTTCGAGACAGGGTTTCTCTGTGTAGCCCTGGCTGTTCTGTAGACCAGGCTGGCCTCAAACTCAGAAATCCACCTGCGTCTGCTCCCAAGTGCTGGGATTAAAGGCATGCGCCACCACTGCCCAGCATGACAAGTTCTCTTAATCAATGAGCCATCTTTCCAGTTTTTTTGTTTTTTAGATTTATTTATTTTATGTATGTGAATACATGATTGCTGTCCTCAGACACAGCAGAAGAGGGCATCCAATCCTATTTCAGATGGTTGTGAGCCACCATGTGGTTGCTGGGATTTGAACTCAGGACCTCTTGAAGAGCAGCCTGTGCTCTTAACCACTGAGCCATCTCTCCAGCCCTAGCTGCTTTTTTCTCGAAGGGTCTCAATATATAGCTCTGGCTGGCTCTGAACTTATAAACATTCTCTGTACAGGTTTGCACCACAATACCTGGTTTTATTGGCATACACACATTTTCTTAGTTTACATATTGGGTTTTTTTGTTTTGTTTTGTTTTGTTTTGGTTTGGTTTGGTTTTGGTTTTGGTATTTTCAAGACAGGATTTCTATGTGTAGCCCTGGCTGTCCTGGAACTTACTCTGTAGACCAGGCTGGGCTCAAACTCAGAAATCCACCTGCCTCTGCCTCCCAAGTGCTGGGCTCAAAGGCGTGCGCCACCACCGCCCGGGGTTTATTTATTATTTATCCATGTATATGTGTGTGGAGGTCAGGTACAGTCTGAGGGAGTCAGTTCTCTTCTATGGGGTCCAGGCCTTCAGGCGTGGTGGCACGTGCCTTTACCCACTGAGCCATCTCCCTGCCCCTTCATTAGCATGTATTTTCCTATATTACGAGTCTCATCATGACTGTCATAATTTACAGGATGTTGCACACCCTCAGCCTCCTGCCCCTCCTAATCTGCCGACTCTCCCTTCCCAGCCAGCCCCCTTGCCTTTAGTGTCTTTCTCTTCTTGCTGACCCCGTTGGTTTCTTGGGGGTTCCTTAGGGAACCTGGGTGGGGTCACGGATGACCTGGAACTCCTGATCTTGCTGCTTCTTTCCCTGTTCCGGCATACAGTGTCTCACCTGGATCCTTATGTGTCTGTTTGTTTACTTATTTGTAAAATTTGTGTGGGGGGGGGACAGGATTGTTTGTTTTCTGATGTTTTATTTTATTTTTTGTTTTTTTGAGACAGGGTTTCTCTGTATAGCTATGGCCATCCTGGAACTCTGTAGACCAGGCTGGCCTCAAACTCAGAGATTCATCTGCCTCTGCCTCCCAAGTGCTAGGATTGAAGGCGTGTACCACCATCACCCAGCTATTTATTTTTAGACAGGATCTCACTATGTAGATCTGGCTATCCTCGAACTTACTGTATAGACCAGGCTGGCCTTGAAAACTCATGTAGATAGACCTGCCTCTGCTTCTGCTCTCCAAGTCCTGGGGTTTATGGCTTGTGCCTGGCTACTGCTTATTTTTATTACATCGTAATTTGATCTAACTTAATGGGGTGGGAGCGAGGTTCGAGGGTTTTTCTGTGTAGTCCTGGCTGTCCTGAAACTTGCTCTATAGACGAGGCTAACCTCAAACTCAAGAGATCTGCCTGCCTGTGGCTCTACATGCCGGATCAAAGGTGTGCACCACCACACCATCCATGTTTTAGTTTTGTTTATTTTGTGTATGTGTGTGTGTGGAGAGGGCACATGGCAGGAGGTAAGAGGACCCTCCCAGGAGCTGCTTCTCTCACCAGCGTGGGTCCCAGGGATTGATCTCAGGTCCTCAGCCTCGGCAGCAAGGGCTTAGACCTGCTGAGCCGGCTCACCGGGCCTCTTGTATGCTAGACATCTACCCTGCCGCCAGACTAGATTCCCATCCATTTATTTATTTATTTATTTATTTATTTATTTATTTATCTATCTATTTATTTATTTATTTAGACAGGGTTTCTCTGTGTAGCCCTGGCTGTCCTGGAACTCACTCTGTAGACCAGGCTGGCCTCGAACTCAGAAATTCGCCTGCCTCTGCCTCCCAAGTGCTGGGATTAAAGGCGTGTGCCACCAGCGCCCGGCTTATTTTTTATTTTTAAAAAGGATCTCCCTTGGTTGTCAGGAGTGAATTTTTTGCCTCCTGCTCTCTCCCGGCAGGCCAAGGGTCAGTTTAAAAAGCAGTCGGTGGCCAATGGCGTGGAAATCTCTGTGCCTGTACCTAGTGATGCAGATTCCCCACGCTTCAAGACCAGTGTGGGCAGCGCCAAGTATGTGCCTGAGAAGAACGTTGTCATCTGGAGCATCAAGTCCTTCCCTGTGAGTAGTGGGAAAGGTGGGGCCCGATGTGGGCAGGGCTTCACGGTGGGGGCGGGGCTTGCCTCGGCCACGTGACAGAAAGAGAAGAATATCCCAGGGAACCTTGTCATGGGCGAGGATGCGTGCGGATAGCATGGATGCCCACGGCTGTCCTCGAGGGCTGAGGAAGGGGAACCCCAGGCTGTCTGGTTTCGGATTGGTACACCCATGCCTGACTTTCTCCTGTTTGGGAGGTGGAGGCAGGAAGATAAAGGATTCAGACTTATCCTTGCCGACACGACTACTCTTAATATAGCCTAGGCTGACCTGTTTGAAAAATCCAAACCAAACCAATCAAAGGTGAGGCCTCCTGAACCAGCACCTCCCCTCCCCCACAAGTCCTTCAGGGATATGGCCTTGGTTCCCCGTTTCTCCTTCACAGACTCCTCTGCTTGCCTGTGAAATGGGTTGGATGACAGTTGCCCTCTTTTTGTTGGTGGTTTTTAGACAGGGTGTCCTTGAGTTTGAAGTCTGTCCAGTGGACAGGTACGCTGCAGTGAGGGTGGTCTGAGATAACTCAGGGTGTGATGCGTCTGTGTGTGTCCACAGGGCGGCAAGGAGTACTTGATGCGAGCCCACTTCGGCCTCCCCAGCGTGGAAACTGAGGAGGTGGAGGGCCGGCCACCCATCGGGGTCAAGTTTGAGATTCCGTACTTTACTGTTTCCGGCATCCAGGTGAGGACCAAGGGTGGGGAGTTACCCTCCCTTCTCTCTCTTGGCTGAGTCACCTCTCAAATCACGTCCCATTTATTCATTGGATCTTTTGTTTATTCTGTGTACCAGTGTTTTGCACGTCTGTGTACTGTGTGTGCATTACCTGTAAAGGTCAGGAGATGTGTCAGACCTCCTAGAACTGAGATTGCAGGATTCCATCCACTGTCTTACGGATGCTGTACTCTAACCCAGGTCCTCTGGAAGAGCAGCCAGGGCTCTTTTTAAAGATTTATTTATTTTATATATAGAATATCCCAGGGAACCTGTGTGGTGACTACACCGTCACTGTCTTCAGACACACCAGACGAGGGCATCAGCTGATGGTTGTGAACCACCATGTGGTTGCTGGGATTTGAACTCAGGACCTCTGGAAGAGCAGCCAGAGCCCTTAACTACCGAGCCATGTGTCCCATCCTGCTCCGTCTCAGGCTTTCTAAGGATTGCTGTGACAGAACACCATGACCACAAAGCAAGTCGGGAGGAAAGGATTTGTCTGGTTCACACTTCCATCACTGGAGGAGGTCAGGACAGGACCTCAGGCAGGGCAGGGGCCGGAGGCAGGAGCTGATGCAGAGGCCAGGAGGGTGCTGCTTTCTGGCTTGCTCCTCATGGGTTGCTCAGCCTGCTTTCTTTCTTTCTTTTTTTCTTTCTTTCTTTCTCTCTCTCTCTCTCTCTCTCTCTCTTTCTTTCTTTTTCCTGAGACAGGGTTTCTCTGTGTAGCCCTGGCTGTCCTGGAACTCACTCTCTAGACCAGGCTGGCCTCGAACTCAAAAATCCGCCTGCCTCTGCCTCCCAAGTGCTGGGATTATAGGTGCGGGCCACCACCGCCCAGCTGTCAGCCTACTTTCTTATAGAACCCAGGACCACCAGTGCAAAGATGGCAACACCCACCGTGGGCTGGGCCCTCCGCCATTGGTCACTAACTGAGACAATGCCCCACAGCTGGGTCTCACATGGGTGTTTTTGTGGCTGAGGTCCCTTCCTCTCTCACTGGTCTAACTTGTGTCAAGTTACACACAGCATCAACCAGTCCACGCCCCCTTTTGGTTTTTGTTTTGTTTTTGAGACAGGATCTTGCTGTAGCCAGGCTGACCAGGAACTTGCTGTGTAGACAGGCTGCAGTGTACCATAGAGACCTACCTGCTCTGCTTCCAAGTGCTGGGATCTGAGGTGTGCACCACCACACCAGGCATTTTTATTTTGTAACTCAGGCTAGCCTAGGCCTCACTCTGAAGCCCAGGCTGGTCTCAGCTCACTATACAACCTAGGCTGGAGCCGGGCGGTGGTGGCGCACGCCTGTAATCCCAGCACTCTGGGAGGCAGAGGCAGGCAGATTTCTGAGTTCAAGGCCAGCCTGGTCTACAGAGTGAGTTCCAGGACAGCCAGGACTACACAGAGAAACCCTGTCAAAAAAAAAAAAAAAAAAAAAAAACTAGGCTGGAATAGAATTTACGACATCCTTCTGTCTAGATCTCCACACGCTGGTTTGAAAGTCATGTGTCCCCGTGCTAGGTTCTCCATTTCTTCTCTGTCTTCTGCCAGGGAACGCTGCCTCTTCTGTTCTCAGGCTGGGGCTTTTCCTCTCCACCTCTCACCCCTCCGTGTGCGCCCCCACCCCTGTGTCAGTCACTGTCCCCCCTGCCTTCTCCCGCGCAGAGTATTCCTTATTCCCTTGACCTGCCCCCAGCTCTGTTCCGTATTGTCTGCTCCTTTCCCCCGCCGGCCTGGATCACTTCTTCGCCCAGATCATGCCCAGACGCCCGTTTGTCTCATCCTAGAGCATGCCCTGCACGCCTCCTTGACATAAGCCACCACTTTTCCTCACTCTCCAACAACTCCCTCCCTAATACTGGGGATTGAACCCAGGTACTGGCCCACGCTAGGCAGGGGCTCTACTGGAGTCCATGCCAGGCAGCCCAGGGGACTCCAGAAGGGGGCTTACTGCTGAACCACGCCTCTAACCACGCCCCTCACCACGCCTCCAGGCCTTGGCCAATCCTCTTTATGTCCTTCCAGGTCCGTTACATGAAGATCATCGAGAAAAGTGGGTACCAGGCCCTGCCCTGGGTCCGCTACATCACCCAGAGTGGTGGTAAGGTGGCGGGCTCTCTGGGACAGTGTGGTTAAGGAGGCGGGGGAGGAGGGGGGGGTATGGGCCTGAGGACTTTGCTGCATATCTAGCACCAAACCTGTCCTTATCATGCTTCCTTGGGTTTCTGCTTATACATCTTTAAATGGTGTGGCTGGCCCGCTCCAGGGTGACAGTAAAATCCAGCAAGATGTTGACACTTGTGCTTACTAGGTGGAGGTGTCTGTGGGGAACCCATCCTGACCTAAGAAAAACTTTTTTTAAAAGATTTATTTATTGTACGTATGAGTCCACTGTAGCTGTACAGATGGTTGTGAGCCATCCCGTGGTTGCTGGGAATTGAACTCAGGACGTCTGCTCACTCAGGTCAGCCCTGCTTACTCCAGCTCAGTTTTATTATTACATCCACTGTAGCTGTCTTCAGACCCACCACAAGAGGGCATCAGAGCTCATTCCAGGTGGTTGTGAGCCACCATGTGGTTGCTGGGATTCGAACTCAGGAAAGTAGGAGCTCTGCCATCCAGCCACATCTGGAATTCTAGGCAGTCTTCGACTCTGGAGCCATGTCCCAAGCCTATAAGCCCTCATAAGCATTGTGAAGTATTCCCAGGGGTTGGAAACATGTCTGTGTGTTGGGACCCAGGAGAGATTCTGTGGGTGCTGGAAACTCCTTCTTCCCCTTTCTCAGCTCTCAGATGGTCCTTGCTCCTCTTTTTCCCCTGCAGATTATCAACTTCGTACCAGCTAGAAGGGAGAAGAAGTGGGGCTTCCATCTCCCCAGATCCCAGCTGCAGACTGTAAAGAGCTGTGTGTGTGTGTGTGTGTGTGTGCACACGTGTGTGCGTGCGCGGGGTTAGGGCACTGACTTAGCACATCCTTGCTGCCCGCACCTAACCCTCCTTACCTCTCTCAGCCATCTGGAGTGGTTTCTTTGTGTCCCTCGCCCTTGGAACTGTCCCACACTGATTTTATATGAAGAAATATGAGAGGGCGTGGACCACGCTCCCCCACCCCCACCCCCCCATGAGTGCCTTCTTGCAGTGAACTGCCTTGGGCAGACTGGGGCCCACCTTTTATAGCTGCTGAGCCGAGGCCACTGGCCCTCCTCCATCTTGGTTTTAGGGTGACATTAAAATGAGTCTAACAGCTGTGAGTGTGCTTCTTGCCTGGGGACTGGGGATGACTGGACGCTCTTACGTGGGAGCCTCCCCTGATTACTTGAGAATCTTTTCCATTCGGGTCCCTTTACAGCCTTCCCATATTCCCTGTTACTGTCTGATCCGCTCTGGCGCCATGGCGGCTGCTGTACAATCTATCAGTACTTCACTGGCCTGCTTAATCCTGGTGGCCTTCCCACCTTGTTAAAAAGTTACTGCAGCCCCAGGTGTGTTCTGTACCCCACTGCACCACCCCTGCCCTCCCGGTCTCCCTTTCTGTACTATACTAGATATTTTCAAACCTCAGGCCCTTTGTATATGAAGCAACTGCCTATTTTATAGTATCTTTCGTTTTTACTTTATTTTTTAAAGATTAATTCCTTTTATATTTGAGTACATTTTTGCTATCTTCAGACACACCAGAAGAGGGCATCAGATCCCATTACAGATGGTTGCCATTTGGTTGCTGGGAATTGAACTCAGGACCTTTGGAAGAGCAGTCAGTGCTCTTAACCTCTGAGCCATCTCTCCAGCCCCCTTGATTTTTATTTTATTTTATTTTATTTTTTTAAGATTTATTTATTATATGTAAGTAAGTACACTGCAGCTGTCTTCCGATACCAGAAGAAGGCGTCAGGTCTCTTTACAGATGGTTGTGAGCCACCATATGGGTGCTGGGATTTGAACTCATGACCTTTGAAAGAACAGTCTGTGCCCTTATCCGCTGAGCCATCTCTCCAGCCCCTATTTTTTTTTTTTTTAAGATTTATTTATTATTAGATGCAAGTACACTGTAGCTGTCTTTAGACACACCAGAAGAGGGCATCAGATCTCATTACAGATGGCTGTGAGCCACCATGTGGTTGCTGGGATTTGAACTCAGGACCTTCGGGAGAGCAGTCAGTGTTCTTAACTGCTGAGCCATCTCTCCAGCCCGATTTTTATTTTTTAAGATAGGGCTTGGCTGTCCTCTGACTTTCAGCGTTCCTCTTGCCTTTGCCTTCCACATGTGGGTGGATTACAGGCCTGAGGCCCATGACCATTGTCTTCTCTAGGTTTGCTTTTATTTTTGAGACAAGGTCTCGTGTAGTCCAGGCTGGTTTCAGGCTTGCCCAGTAGCAGTGAAGCCTCCACTTCCAAGAGCCGAGATTTCTGACGTGCATGGCATCTCTGACGTTTTCTGGTTTCAGGAAAATATCTTAAATATTTTTCATGTTATATGCGTGTGTGTTTGTGAGTGTGTATGTGTATGTATATATGGGTGTGCATAAGGTCTGTGTGGGTGTCTGCAGGGGCCAGAGGCTTCAGATCCTCATGGAGCTGCAATCACAGCTGTAAGCTGTCTGGTGCGGGTGCCAGGAACCAAACGAGGCCTGTGGGAGAGCAGTGTGTCTTTTCTTTTTTTTTAATTTTTATTTATACGATTTTTTAAAAAAATTTATTTATATGAGTACACTTTAGCTGTCTTCAGACACACCAGAAGAGAGGGCATCAGATTCCATTACAGTTGGTTGTGAGTCACCCTGTGGTTGTTGGGAATTGAACTCAGGACCTCCGGAAGAACATTCAGTGCTCTTAACCGCCGAGCCAGTATGTCTTTTAATGAATAAGTCTTGTCTTCTGTCCTGTCCTGTTTTTTTTTGTTTTTTTTTTTTTTTTGTTTTTTTTTTGTTTTTGTTTTTTTGAGACAGGGTTTCTCTGTGTAGTCCTGGCTGTCCTGGAACTCACTCTGTAGACCAGGCTGGCCTCGAACTCAGAAATCCACCTGCCTCTGCCTCCCAAGTGCTGGGACTACAGGCGTGCGCCACCACGCCCGGCTTTTGTTTTGTTCTTTAAAGACAGATCCTTACTATGTAGCCCTGGCTGTCCTGGAACTTACAATGTAGACCAGACTGGCCTTGAACTCAGAGATCCATCTGCCTCTGCCTCCTGAATGTTGGGATTAAAGATGTCTACCACCACATTTGGGATTATGTTTGGGAGTTTTGAAAACTGGCCATCTAGCCCAGGCTGGCCTACAACTTAATTCTGGTGCCTCAGGCTCCTGAGCACCAAGATTACAGTTTAATGGCTCTCTTTATCACCTACACACCATTTACTGCTCTGAAAAAATTCAGTGACATCTGGCCTAGACTGTGGGTGTCTGTGGAATCAGTGCACCGCCGCCTCGGGAGCGGTGTCTGTGGGCCGAGAGCCATGGCCGCCTCGGGATCTTCTCAGTAAAACCTCACCTCCCAGGACCTCATGGCAGACCTGGTCAGGCCAACTTTCTGTTCAACAAGGACTGCTTATCCTGACCTAGACCATGATTCTTTTCTCAGCAATTACAATTTCTAGCTTTAGTCTATTTGGGGGGGAAGGGATTATTTTTGGTTTTTTGTTTGTTTTCAAGACAGGGTTTCTACCTGTGCAGCCCTGACCATGCTGGAACTCGCTCTGTAGACCAGGCTGGCATTGAACTCAGAGATTCACCCGCCTCTGCCTCCTTAGTGCTGATTAAAGGTGTGCACCAACACCCCCAGTGGCTTTAGTCTATAGACAGGGTGGCACAGACCTGCAGTCCCAGCACTCAAGAGATAAAGGCAGGATGGTCGGTAGTCTGAGATTAGTCTAGACATAGTAAATTTGAAGCCAGCCTACGCTATAAGAGACCTTGTCTCAAAAAATAAATAAATAAATAAATAAATAAATAAATAAATAAAAGGTAGGGTGTGGTGATTTTTGTCACATCCTTGAAGCCCTGGGTTCCATGTCCGGTACTACATGGACTGTGTCTACAGTAGCATTTGGGAGTGGCATTCTGAGGCTCAGGTGTTATCCTTGGCTACATATAGAATTGGAGGCCAGCCTGGGCTATATGAGACCCTTAAAAAAACACTTTAAAATTGCCGGGCTGGAGAGATGAGCTGGCTCAATAGTTGGGAGCACGGGCTGCTTGCTCCTTCACAGGCCCTGGGTTTAAGTCCCAGCCCCGACATGGCAGCTCACAACTATCTGGAGTTCCAGTTCTACATTTGACACCCACACACAGACATGCATGCAGGCAAAACACCAATGCACATAAAACATAAAAAGGATAAAAGAAAGCTGCCGGGTGTAATGGTGCGCACCTTTAACCCCATGCATGTGGGAGGCAAAGGCAGGCAGATGAAGGGCAGCCTTGTCCACATAGTGAGTTCTAGGGCAGCCAGAGTTAAATAGTAAGACCCTGTCTTGAAAAACCTTAGAAAAACTTAAAAGAATTATTAGAACATGTGGGCGTTCGTCTCTATGTGCACCATGTTGGTAGAGGATCCCTGGAGCTGGAGGTTTTTTTTTTGTTTTGTTTTGTTTTGTTTTGTTTTTTCTCGAGACAGGGTTTCTCTGTGTAGCCCTGGCTGTCCTGGAACTCACTCTGTAGACCAGGCTGGCCTCGAACTCAGAAATCCACCTGCCTCTGCCTCCCAAGTGCTGGGATTACAGGTGTGCGCCACCACGCCTGGCTTGGAGCTGGAGTTTCTGATAGCTAAGCTGTCACATGGGTGCTGAAACTGGATCCTTGATCCTCTACAAGAGCATCCATCGTTCAGGTTCTCAAAAAAAAAAAAAAAAAAAAAAAAGGAAACCAGCTTGGTAGCCCATTCCTTTAATCCCAGCGTGAATGGCAGAGGCAGGTGGATTTTGAGTTCAAACAGATCTATACAGTGAGTTCCAGGACAGCCAAGGCTACACAGAGAGACCCTGTCGCAGAAACATGAAACAAACAAAAATGTTAGAAGCCGCGCACTTTACCACCCAGAAGCCATTCCTTTTTTTTTTTTTTTTTTTTTTTTTTGTGATTTTCGAGACAGGGTTTCTCTGTGTAGTCCTGGCTGTCCTGGAACTCACTCTGTAGACCAGGCTGGCCTGGAACTCAGAAATCCGCCTGCCTCTGCCTCCCAAGGGCTGGGATTACAGGCGTGCACCACCACCGCCCGGCTCAGAAGCCATTCCTTTAACGCAGCAGAATGAATGAACTAAGCTCCGGGTCGCACAGTAAGAGCCTCCGTGGTACATGAATAATAGAATGTTCCAGCTCTAGGAGTTTCCAGTCCTGCCTCCCTTCCTCCCGGAGGCGCTAAAGACCCAGGATGGGCCCGCGCCAGCCAGTCTCCAGCTTCTCCGCTGGGGTCAGTTAAACCTCCCTCTCTTTCCCGCCCGCCCGCCTGTTAGGTTTGAAAAACCAAAAACCCTGCTGTGGCGGGCAGCGCCACCGGTCACGGCGCGCTGACCAATCAGGTGCCACGCAACCCCTACGGGCGAGACAAACCTCCCCAGCAACGCATGCTGATTGGCTAAAATCCCCAATGGGCGGGACTTCTGGAGGTCGGGCGCTGGGCAAAGCGGCTCGCGCTACTCTGTAACGAGTTCGTAAGAAAACAAGGGCGCTCTGGGCGGGGCCTGCGGCCGGCTTGCCGCGCCCACTAGCGGCTGACTCCAGCGGCCCGAACGACGCCGGCTCAGAGCAGACCCCGCCCGCGACAGGAGAGGAGGGAGGGTGAGTCTGGGGAGACCCGGCCCAAGGGGCGGGCGCCGAAGGGCTGGGCGGGGTTCCCCGCTGCCTCTCTTGGTGACAGGGGGTGGAGCTGGCTGCGGGAGCGGGGGTCGTACCGGCAGAAGGCACAGGGTCTACGGCCGGGGAATAACCATAGAGTTGGCACTGGTGGCACCGCAGCCCCTAGTGTTCTGATCCAGCTCTTGCTGGTTCCCCAGCCCTGACCTGGACTGGGCTTGGGGCTGGGTAGGTTTCACAGACCAGCCGTATCCACTATGCTCGTGGAAGAAGTCTGCGTCGGCGACCGGCTGAGTGGCGCAGCGGCCCGTGGCGACGTGCAAGAGGTGCGCCGCCTTCTGCACCGGGAGCTGGTGCATCCTGACGCCCTGAACCGCTTTGGCAAGACGGCCTTGCAGGTGAGGCCTGGCTGCCCCCCGGCCCCCACACTCCATCTCCTGACCCGGGTTGGTGATCCCCGAAGGTCTAATCCTTGCTTGCACCAATGTTGGGTGGGTGGTGAGGGTGGGATGGGGGAGGGGATGGCTTTTCAGCTCTAAAGAATTCCTCGTCTAATAGCCTGGAAGATTGTTTCACTGCAGACCTCTATTCCGTCGGTGGGTTGGGGTTCACCTTCTTTTTGTGCCAGTCCTTGAGGACAGCTCATATTTCCTTGAGGCTTCTTAAAAGACATTCGATCTCTGGAAGGTGGCATGCATGTCTTCTCCAGGGGAGATAGCCATTTTTTTTTTTTTTTTTTTTGGAGGTGTCCTCTTGAAGGATCTCTGGTTATTTCAGGGGGAGTCTTCATTTCGCCAGGTGATGTAGTTTTTCCCCCTTTTGTATCTTTTGCGTGCCTAGTAACAAAACGATTCCTTATTGCTTGAAGGCCCCATAATTAGGGGTGGCATTTGTAGGGGAGTCTCACCTTTTCACACATTCAGAAGATCATGCCTATGTCTAAGGAAGCTATTCCCTGACAAAGGGGATCCACATTGGCTAGAGCGTCTCTTTTCCCAGAATATAGGGCCGTAGTGTTGGAGGGCTTTACAGTCCTAATAATCGCCTATGGGATGGAGTGCCCTGTCCCCTTTCCCTCCATTCTCTGCTTCTCTTGCTTTTTCATTTCCTTTTTTTTCTTCTTTTTTTTTAATTTCTGAGACAAAGTCTCACTCTGCATCTGGCCTTGAACTTGAGACTATCCTCCTGCCTGAACCTCTGAGGTCCTGGGATTACGAGAATGTGTCCCCATGCCTGGCCCTTTAATGTTTTCATGAGAGTCACGTTTATAGTTAGGTTTTTTTTGTGTTCTTAAGAGAGCTTTGGGCTGCACAGTGGTGACATAGGCCTTCTTTAATCCCTGCACTCAGGAGGCAGATGCAGGTGGATCTCTGTGTGTTTGAGGCCAGCCTGGTCTACAAGGAATGCTCCAGGACAGCCAGAAAGAAACCCTGTATCCCATGTGGATGGGGGTGGGGCTTTGAAGGTGGGGGGGGGTTCCTTATTTTCAGAGAACCTGTTCTCCGGGGTTCCAATCTGATCCCTTGGGGCCTGACTTTCCTGGGGTGTCCCTGTTCACTAAAGGGCCCCTTCTCTGGCGCTCTGGATTTCTGGTAGACCTCTTTTTTCTTTTTTTTTTTTTTTTTTTTTTTTTTTTTGTTTTTCGAGACAGGGTTTGTCTGTATAGCCCTGGCTGTCCTGGAACTCACTCTGTAGACCAGGCTGGCCTCGAACTCAGAAATCCGCCTGCCTCTGCCTCCCAAGTGCTGGGATTAAAGGTGTGCGCCACCACGCCCGGCTCTAGACCTCTTTTTTTCTGGCCGACCCTTCTCCAGTGGGAACCTCCTGACTTTCTGCTTCCCACCGCCATAGGTCATGATGTTTGGAAGTCCAGCAGTTGCTCTGGAGCTCCTGAAGCAAGGTGCCTGCCCCAATGTCCAAGATGCCTCTGGTACCAGTCCTGTGCATGATGCAGCTCGTACTGGGTTCCTGGACACCCTGAAGGTTCTGGTTGAGCACGGCGCTGACGTCAATGCCCTGGACAGCACAGGGTCGCTCCCCATCCATCTGGCCATACGAGAGGGCCACAGCTCAGTGGTCAGCTTCCTAGCTCCTGAATCTGACCTCCATCACAGGGACGCTTCAGGTCTCACTCCGCTGGAGCTGGCTCGGCAGAGAGGAGCTCAGAACCTCGTGGACATAATGCAGGGGCACATGAGGATCCCAATGTGACCCAGGGCCACTCTCCCCAGCCTTACTGGGTTACTTGTCAACAAAGGAAAGAAACTTTCTCTTTTCACGCCTGTCCATTGAAGAAGGGAGTGGGAGGAGCAGTTTGTGGTTTCTTGGTGTTGATTTCTTGAGTGTGTGTGTGTTTGGGGGGTGTTTCTCATGTGTTTTTCTCACCCCTTTTTGGTGTGTTGGAAAAATAAGGGGCTCCTACAGGCAACAGCCACCTAAACGGTTCAGTTTCCTCTGCACTGGGGCTGCACAGAAGACCTCAGGGCAGGGGTTTAAAGCCCTAGCCTCAGAGTGAGGTCATCACCTCCCGGGCTCCTGGAAGCTGGTGACCTTGGCAGGCTGTGCCCAGAGAGCCCTGAAGTGTGAGCCATCTACTTTGGGCATGGGAGGGGGAGGGGAAAACATTTCAAATCAGTTAAAAGGATGACATGAGTTCATTTTTCTTTCTTGGAAGGTTTCCAGTCTGTTGTACAGAGTTTGAAAAATATATATTTATTGCTTTATGGAAAGACATTGTTTTGTGTGATCATTTTATGTTTTGGTCCATTAAACTAAGACAGTGAGGATGACTTCAGATTTAGGAGTCTGGGAATGGGGTATTCGGAGGGTAGGGATGGTGTGGGGTGATGGGGCTGTCAACACGGTCATTCCCAGGGCGTCACGGTAACTGAGTTGGGTGGGGCAGCGGTCGAGTGCTGTCGGAACGGAAGAGAGGCAGGAAACCGCGAGTGGAGAAAGGGGCCCCCAGATGTCAGCTGGGTGCCGGGAGCCGTCAGGGTGGAGAAGGGTGGGCGGCGGCTTGTGGCCTTTCCCCGCAGAGGCTTGTCGCCGAGGGTGTGGCCTGCTGAGCAAAAGGCCAAAGGGATCCCGGAAGAGTGGAGGGTGGAGCAGCTGCCTCTGTAGAGGACTTGCTCCGTAAGAACAACCCCCCAGGGGGCGTGCCTAAGGGAGACCACACCCTGGAGGGGGCGGTTCCACGCGTGCGCGCTAAGTCGCACAGCCGCCATGCCGGAACCGCGCGCTTCTGGGTCTCTAAAGGTGAACGCGGCGTTTGCTGCGCGCTACAACCGTTACCGCGAGCGTGAGGAACTGCAGCGGCGTGAGTGAGGGGCGCCTGCGCAGCCCAGGGTGTGGGGGAGCTGGGGGGTGCGTCTGGTGATGGTAGCTATGAGGAACCCGGTGTGTATTCCACAGTGAAAGATCGCTATGGAGATCCGGACGACGGCGGCGCCTCCAGTTCCGAGTCTGACTCCAGCGATGAGCATGTGGTGAGCGTCGGCGAACAGGCTTCGCGTCCTACCCAGACGTACATGTCGCTTTCCCTAACCCGGCTTGCTTGTCCCGGAGCCTTCCAGACCCGCCCCATGCATTGAGTGTAC
The DNA here is from genome assembly GCA_964023405.1 of Apodemus agrarius. NCBI lineage: Eukaryota > Metazoa > Chordata > Mammalia > Rodentia > Muridae > Apodemus > Apodemus agrarius. Next base: position 21,526,370 of record OZ030012.1, on the reverse strand, counting down.
CCTCCTCAACTCAGGGATCGCCAAATACATCCTTTCTGGAAGAGAGTCCAAGCCTCCCAACCACTGAGCTCTCACCTGTATGCACGGGGTGCCTTACCTTGTGGGGATGTTCTAGATTTACCTCCTGACCCCTTAAAGTGACAGATGGTCACTGAATTTACCTACTCCTAACTTGGCCTCAGGCCTCCTAGAGCACCCCAATTTAGATATACAGCACACGCCTGTAATCCCAGCCCTCTGGGAGGCAGAGGCAGGCAGATTTCCGAGTTGGAGGCCAGCCTGGTCTACAGAGTGAGTTCCAGGACAGCTAGGGCTATACAGAGAAACTCTGTCTCAGCCAGGTGGTGGTGGCGCACGCCTTTAATCCCAGCACTTGGGAGGCAGAGGCAGGCGCATTTCTAAGTTCGAGGCCAGCCTGGTCTACAGAGTGAGTTCCAGGACAGCCAGGGCTACAAAGAGAAACCCTGTCTCGAAAAACAAAACAAAAAAAAAAAAAAAAAAAAGAAAAGAAAAGAAACTTGGGGGGGGGGAAAGAAAGAAAGAAAGAAAGAAAGAAGAAAGAACATCCAGATCCACACCCTAATCCATTGGGTGAGAGTGTCTAGGAGATACCAAATCCTCATTACTATCCCGGTGTGGCTCCAGACTCCCATCAATTCATAGAAGAAATCCTCCACTCACCCAGCAGAGCCCTGGCTGTTCTCATACCCTCCCCGTCCTGATTAGTGGTCCCCGAGGAGCCAGCTTTCCACTCCTGTCCCCCAGCAGTCTGTCATGGACGCATCTACCCCACCACGTGGGGCCCCACTGACTGTCCTATTGAGATTGTACTTCTCTGCCTGGCTTAACTCTTGTCAAGTACCTGCCCAGACACAGTGCTGTGTCCGCTTCTCCTCTCCTTGGCCTTTCTTCCCTCCACTCAGCCCTCAGGGTTGCTGGTCCCTGCTGCATCCTGTCCTCACGTGTCACCACCCTACCTACACTGTGTGCAACTTCCTTCTGAAGTCGTCCCTTCTTCCTTTTGCTGCTCTAGGAATTTGATCCCCAGCAGGAGAGAGACTTTTACAGGACTCTGTCCTTGCTGAAGAAGAAGGACCCTCGGATTTACCAGAAAGATGCTACCTTCTACCAGAGAACAGGTGGGGCGGGGGTCTTCTCTAAGTGCCTTAGTGTGGATGGAACTGGGTTGTTGAATGACGCGTCTCCCTTCCCAGAGTGGCAGTGTATAACTCATATCCAGCACATAGGAACTGATAACTCAGGGCTCAGGGTCAGCCTGAGCTACATAATGAGATCCTGTGTCAAAAACCAGAAAGTTCAGCCAGGAATATTGTGAGTTGGTGCCCTGAGCTTCATCCTGGGAAATCGTATGACGGAAACTGGGCACACACAGCGGTGATGCTGGCGCTGGGGACACAGACAAACGGCTCCGGGGAGGCTTGCTGGGATGCTATCCGCCAGTGGGGCTGCACACTTTTAATTCCCAACCGCCCCAGAGGCAGGGGCGGGCGGAGTTCTGAGTTCGAGGCCAGCCTGGTCTACAGAGTGAGCTCCAGGCCAGGACATCATGAAACCCTGTTTTGAAAAACCAAAGAGAGACAGAGAGAATGGATGCCATTTGAGGGGGTATCGCAGGTTGACCTCTGGCATCAACACACATGAAAAGCCAAGGGTTCCCTCTGGATCCGAGTCTAAGGCTCTCCTCTTCTCTGTGGGAGCCGCTCGAGTGATCACCCTGGCCTCCAACTTACTGTGTAGTCAGGGATGTGACTGAGCTGGTGACACCCCACCCCCCCAACCCCCCTCCCGGGATTACATCCAGTATGTGATGCTTAACTGAAATTGAGCAGAGCCTTGTGCTTGCTAGACAGACACTATCAATTTAGCTATATTTACACCTAAAGATTTTGTTTGGTTAGGTGGTTTGTGTCTTTTTGCACATAGTGGGTTTTAGTATAGCCTGGGCTATGTTGTACTCTGTCCTTGGAAAACCAGGGAATAAGGATAATTTACAGGGCTGGAGAGATGGCTCAGCGGGTAAGAGCACTGACTGCTCTTCCAAAGGTCATGAGTTCAAATCCCAGCACCCACATAGTGGCTCACAACCATCCGTAAAGAGATCTGTACTTACATATAATAAATAAATAAATCTTTTTAGCCGGGCGGTGGTGGCGCACGCCTTTAATCCCAGCACTTGGGAGGCAGAGACAGGCGGATTTCTGAGTTCGAGGCCAGCCTGGTCTACAGAGTGAGTTCCAGGACAGCCAGGGCTACACAGAGAAACCCTGTCTCGAAAAAACAAAACAAAACAAAAAAATATATATATATACATATATATATATCTTTTAAAAAAAAGGATGATTTACAGTTTTCCCACTGGAAGTGGCCGGCAAGGATTCAGAACTGTCTCTGCTCCTAGCCTGCCCCAGCCGTGGGCAACAGCAGGTGACCTCTCACTCCCCTGCAGCCGCAACCTCGTCTTCAGAGAGTGAGGAGGAGCCCGCAGCCTTGGGGAAGCAGCAGAAAGTGCAGCCCATGTACCTGAAGGACTATGAGAGGAAAGTCATCTTGGAGAAAGAAGGGTAAGGAGGGGCCTCGTCCCCCTCAGCTTCCTGTTCGCCAGGGACCTCGAGGGTGTCTCAGGGTTTTGGTTTGTGTCCTACAGATGGTTGCTCTGGATGGCTCTGGCTGTCCTGGAACTCACTCTGTAGACCAGGCTGGCCTCGAACTCAGAAATACGCCTGCCTCTGCCTCCCTCTCAAGTGCTGGGATTAAAGGTGTGCGCCACCACGCCCTGCAGCTGTTCACCCTTTTAACATTCTTCTTCTTGGTATTGTTGGTTTTTTTTTTTTTTTTTTAATTTACTCTCAGGGATTTAGAGCCACAGCACATGTGGAAGTGGAGGATAAATTCTAGGATCCTGTTCTCTCCTTCCACCTCGTGGAGTCCAGTGACCAAACCTCAGGCTCCCAGCTTGGCATTAAGAGCCGTTACCTAGCTGGGTGGTAGTGGTGCACGCCTGTAATCCCAGCACTTGGGAGGCAGAGGCAGGCGGATTTCTGAGTTTGAGGCCTGGTCTACAGAGTGAGTTCCAGGACAGCCAGGGCTACACAGAGAAACCCTGTCTCGGGGGGAAAAAAAAAAAAAAAAGCCGTTACCTGCTGAGCCATCTTTCCAGCCGTTTGGATTTATTATGATTGTGTGCGGAAAGAGTGGCGAGAGGGTTGGTGGGCCACGGGTCACAGTGGCCACGGGTCACAGCAAAGCATGTGTCTGGAAGTCAGAGGCCAGCTTTGTGTCTGTTCTCTCCCACCACTATGTGGGTCACAGTTTTTGAACTCGGGTCCTCTGGCTTGCACAGATATGCCTCTCCAGGCAGAGCCATGTTGCTGGCCTCTATTTAGGGCTTCACAGGTAGAAAAGCACCAGGTAGCCAGCCAGTGTGATGGTCCCCAGAGCAGAACAGCCAGGGCTGCAGAGTGAGACCTGAGTCAAAATAAAATTAAAAAACAGGAAGAAAAGTCCAGACCTCGACCTCATTGAGGGGACCTGGAGCAGAGCCCCCCTCCAATCCTTCCCGCAGTCTTAGGCCCCACCCACCAGGAGTTCTAAGCACTGTTCCACCCCAAGGGGACTGGACAAGCAGGCCCTCGGGAGTATATGTGTGGCTGTCCTGATAAAAACCCATTGTAAAGGAAGTCACTGAAGACTGAGGCCAAACGTGGAGGCGCTCAGCTCTAATCTAAGAACTCACGGGATGAGAGGAGGAAGATGGAGAGTCTGGGCCAGCCTTGGCTATGTGGTGACACTCAGAGCCCCAAAGGTCCGTGGGAGGGTGAGCAGAGTGGGGCTTCTGGAGACTGCCACGCCGGGACTCAGGCAGCAGAAGGCGAGAGCAGGCCTCTGTTCACACTGAGGCATGCGTATTTACACACGCAGTAAAGGTGATGTCACTTAGCTTTTTCTTACCTCAAGCTTTAGAGATGTAGACTAGACTGTGGTCCCGGTATCCATGTCAGGCAGACCACAGCCATCGGACTCTCAGGGGTTCTGTGTCGTCTTTTGTCACTTACATACGAAAACCCACCCACACATACATATACATATAATATAAAATAAAAATATTTTTTAATGTTTTTGAAAGCTGGACAGTAACACTGCAGCTAACGGTGCTTGGTGCACTTCTGAAGGACACAGGTTCAGTTCTCAGCACCCACACCAGGTGCCCACCGTCTGCTTGGACTCCAGCTCTCAGGGCCTTGGAGTCCCAGGGGATGCCATTCCCTCTCCTGGACATGACAGGCATTCACACACATGTGGCATGTAAACACTTGCACACATACACATGCAATACATATTCTTAAAACAAAAACAGAACAAAACAGGGCACAGGCCTCAGTGGATGGCTTGTTGGCTGCATGGAAAGCCACTGGTTTGCCCTTCAGCACTGTTGGGGGGGGGAAGAAAGGAGAAAAATATTGCGAAATAAAAATACATTAAAGCTAAAGAGTTCTTTCTAGCCAGACTCAGGAGCGCATGCCTCTAACCAGTGCTCTAGACACAGGAGCAAGACTGCCAGGAATTTTAGGTGAGCCTGCAGGCCAGGGAGAACTACATGCTAAATCCCTGGCTCCGCGTGGGAGGTGGGGTATACCGAATGGCTCAGTGGTTAGAACACTTGCCATTAAAGCAAGAGAGCTGGAGTTCTGTCCCCGACGGCACCCGTGTTCAGTGTGACTCCAGCCTGGGGACAGAGCGGATTGCAGGAGTTCGGTGAAGGCAGCCTAGCTGCACCTGTGAACTAGAGGCTGTCTCAGAATTACACGGAGGAGAGCAGGGTGTGGGGGCTCACTCTGGAAGTAGGGGCAACTAGATCTCTGAGTTCTAGCCCACCCTGGTCTACACAGTGAGTTCACACCAGCCAAGGGTACATGCGCCTTATATGGCTCTCAGTTTCCTTTTTCTCTTCTTTTTGGCACCTGGCATCCGTAGCCATGTTCATTTACTACACACACATTACACCCATTCACACATATAAAAGATTTCTTTGGGAAAAATAGTAAATACACATAATGCCCAGTGAGTCCATTTAAACCGAAGACATTGCGTGTTGCGCTGCTGTGCGCCAGCGCTACATTCTAAGCTCCCACTGTTTCCTGTACAGCAAATATGTGGATGAGGACAACTCTGACGGGGAGAGAGCTGAGCACAGGCTCCAGGTGGGTAGAGCCACAGCCGCCTGCGGGCGGGCGGGCGGGCAGGAGGGTCTGTAGCTGGCCTGGCGCCCACAGCCAATCCCTCCGCAGGAAACAGCCACAAGGAGTTACTTAGAAGAGCAGCGGCAGCTGAAGGAAAGGTAAGTGTGGGTGGGGTGGTGGGGACAGGCCTGCTGCAGTGTCACAGCCCTTTGCCATGTGTCACCCTGGGGTCTCAGAGCCCAGGGCTAGTCACGCACCAGTGCTGAAGCCTGTTCCGTGGCGTGCAGCTTCCGGGCTTTTGTGGAGGACAGCAGCGACGAGGACAGTGCCGGGGAAGGTGGCTCTGGGTTGCTGCAGAAGCACACGAAGAGTAGGGAAGAAAAGGTGAGTGCGGGGACTGCCGGGGGCTGCCGGGCCTGCTGGGGTCCCGAGGGAGGGCCTGAGTCCTTGCCTTCCGCAGGCCCAGGAGGAAGTGGACTACCTGGAGTGGCTGAAGGGGCAGGAGGAGGTTGACAGCTCTGAGTCACTGAAGGAGCTGGTAAGTCCTCAGATCACATCCCAGCGCGGAGAAATAAACATGGAGACACAGGAACAGTTCTGGACTAGTTTCTCAGCTTCCAAATCTGTAATCTCAATACTTGAGAGACTGAGACGAGATTGCAGCTAGTGCCTAGTTAGCCTGGGCTACACAGTCAAACATTGTCTCAAAAAAGAAAAAAAGGCACAAAGGGGTGGTGATTTACTGACTCTAGCTGGGCTGTGAAATTTCAGACCCTTAGGTGTATCCCAGGCTAACTCAGGCCTCACCAGACCGAGCTTGTGGCACTTCTCTTTGCATAGACACACCTCAAGGAGTACTGGAACAACCCGGAGCTGGACGAGGGCGAGCAGTTCCTGAGGGATTATATCCTCAACAGACGCTATGAGGAGGAGGAGGAGGAGGAGGACAACGACGGGGAGGACGAGGAGGGGGAGGGGTAAGCAGCCACCTCATCTTTGCCAGGGTTCTTTCCACCTCAGGTTATTCTCCACATCCAGGTTAGGTAACCAAGGGCGCTATGTAGTTTTTAAACAGTTGTTATTTCTAATTTCGTCATTGCACTCATTTATGTGGAGGGTTGGGCAGTACAGCTGAGACAGGCAGCACACTTGCGGGCTCAGTCCTCTCCCTCCACCGCGCAGACCCATAGGATGGAATTCCTATGGGCCTAAGGCCTGTCAGGCACCCTGAGCGACCTCACCAGCCCCTTTTGTAGAGTGCTTGTCTGGCCGGGCTCCCCAGACTCTGGCCGGGCTCCTCAGACTCCTGAGCCTTCCATCCTGTCCTTCAGGGCTTTGGGGCCCTCGGTCCAGCTGGCAGTGGATGACTCCTCGGATGAAGGGGAGCTGTTCCTGAAGAAGCAGGAAGCCTTTGAGCACAAGTACAACTTCCGCTTTGAGGAGCCTGACTCCGCCTCCGTATGTGCCCGGGCCTGGGTGGGGAGGACATGGCTTTCCGGGGTCCAGCCCTTCAGCCCTCTCTGAGGTCCCTCTGGGCTCCTCTCCTGCCCACAGGTCAAGACCTACCCGCGAAGCATCGCCTCGTCTGTCCGCCGTAAGGACGAGCGCAGGAAGGAGAAGCGGGAAGAAACGAGGGAGCGGAAGAAGAGGGTGAGTGTAGCCGGGGTGCATGCCAGTCATCCCCCGGCCCCAGCCGGCCAGAGCCGAGGAGACCCAGACACTGAACATTTGGACCTGCCTGAGATGGGTAGAGATCTCAAGGCTGAGCAGTGTCGTCCGGACACTGAAGGAGACAGGTGCACTGACAGTGCCTGGATTCCCAGAGTTCAGGAGGTGGAGGCAGGGGGATCTGTGTTTAGGTTAGCCTGAGCTACTTAAGACCCTGTCTCAAAAGAAAAGAGAAAACAGCTTTAGGAATGCCGAGCCGCTGTCGCCCGCAGGAGAAGGCCAGGAAGCAGGAGGAGCTGAAGCAGTTAAAGAACCTAAAGAGGAAGGAGATTCTGGCCAAGCTGGAGAAGCTGCGGCAGGTCACTGGCAACGAGACACTGGGCCTTGAGGAGCAGGACCTGGAGGAGGACTTTGACCCTGCCCAGCACGACCGTCTCATGCAGGTGACTGCTCGGGGGCCTCAGAGAATGCCTGGACCTCTGGCACCTTTGCCTCGCCTGCGGTGTGAGAGCTGGTGGTGCGCTGCCTCTGGCTAAGGAAAGGGTCGGGGAGAGTGCACGGGCAGTGGGTTAGACAGGCGGCCGCACTGGGTCAGGGCTTGACGGCCTGCCTGGGAGACGGCGGGTGGAGGTCAGCATTCAGCCGTATAGGAAGAGCCCCCGGACACCGGCATGGGAAGGCCTGGCGTGGGCTCTGTAGAACCCCTGCCTACACTCCCCCAATGGGACCATGCTGTGGCTATTATAGAGCACCTTTCTATCTTTGGAGTGCAGCCTCTGCCCCAAAAAAACCAAGAGGTGTGGGGGGAACCAAGAATGTCAGAAACTGGAACCCACTGAGCTAATTCATAATGCAGATTAGCACGTGGCACAGTGGAGCCGGTGGCTTCTTTGATGGCGGCAGGGCTGAGAGGCTGGGACTCACTCTGCCTGTCTGCCATCAGGAGAGTTCAGACAGCACTGAGACAAGGGGAATGAGGAGTTCTGGGTTGTCCTCAACCACACGGTTCTGATGCGGCCTGGGCGGCGGGCAGGGTGAGGACTGGTTCTTGGCGGGACTGGTTCTTTAGCTATCGCTATCGTATGGGCTGCAGGGGCTCTCGGAGCCTCTCACCAGCCCCAGGTTAGGTCTTGTTGTGTATTCGCGGTGATGTTGGGATAGAATGTAGAAACCAGGGCCTTGCGAATGCAGGCGCCTGTGACTGAGCACCAGTCCTGCAGCTCTTCTCGCCTTTCACATTTGTTGTCCTGGAAGAACAGAGCACTGTTCTAGAAGTGTTGAGAAGCCTGTAAGAAAAGGCTGGGACATGTGACAGCCTCAAGTGGGCCACTAGCCAAGCAGAGGAAGTCCTAGGAAGAGGCCGAGGCACAGAGGCAGGCCTAGTGAGGGCCGCGGAGTGCTGTGGGGTGGCGGCTCTTATTATTTAAGGCGCTTCTCAGGACTTGCCTTTGAAGTCTCCATAGAGGAGCACGGTGCTGGTGCTCACGGTAGCTGTAAACGGTTCATCAGGAACCCACTCCAGGTCAGGTGTGGTGGCGCACGCCTGTAATCTCAGCACTTGGGAGGCAGAGGCAGGCAGATTTTAAGTTCGAGGCCAGCCTGGTCTACAGAGTGAGTTCCAGGACTGCCAGGACTACACAGAGAAACCCTGTCTCGAAAAACCCAAAAAAAAAAAAAAAAAAAAAAAAAAAAAAGGAACCCGCTCCAGGCTGAGAATAAGCATACACCGGCCTAAAGAGATGGATGGCTCAGCCTTTGAGAGTATTGGCTGTTCTTCCAGAAGACCAAGGTTCAGTTCCTGCTGCCTACATGTCACCTCATAGCCCACTGTAACTACAGTGCAAGGGGTTTGAGTCCCTCTTCTGGCCTCCAGGAGCGTCAGACACGCATGGGGCACCGGCATGCATTTAGGCAAACTCCATACGCACTGAGTACACAGACGTGCGTCTGTGCTCTCAGAATTCAGAGTGCCCAGCCCCGAGTGCCCTGTAACTGTGGGCCAGGAAGACGCCTGACACACCCCTGTATAGACTCAGCGTTCATGGTAGCAATGAAGACATGTGGCCTCAGCATCCTGGTAGAATCACAACTGTGGTCTCAGATGAGGATTGTAATGTTAGGGGTGGTGCCAGGGCTTTTATGTGTACTGGGACAGTACCCTACCATCTGGGTTCCAGGCTCATTTTGTAGCCCAGGCTAGGCCTGCTACCACGATCCCCTGGGCTCAGGATCCGCCTGAGCACAGGCGCCTACCGTGTCTAATGTAGGTGGGACCTTGAGGAAACTTCCTCTCAGCCTGTCAGGAATGACAGCTAGGTTGAGTCCTGACTAGCAATTCTGTTGTGGGTAGTGGGGTCTGTGAGTGATGGTGGGGTCTGAGTCCTACAGAGATGTAGCTGTTGTGTGAAACCAGTGCAGCCTAGACACAGGCGGGCCGTGGAGGGTCTCACACATGGAGACCATTTCTCAGTCTAGACCACAGGCGGGGCCGTGGAGGGTCTCACACATGGAGACCATTTCTCTGAAGACTCAGGAGCCACCCAAAGTTGGGTGTGTTGCATGGGTTTATAATCCTAGCACTTGGCAGTCTGAGGCAGGACTGCCTACCAGCTTGGGCTACAAGACTTTCCCAATAAAAACAAGAACTGTCATTCACACACCTGCAATCGCCACACTCAGGGGTGGGAGCACACGGATCACAATGTCAAAGCTACCTCTGGTACAAAGTTTGAGGCTATCCTGGCCTACATGAAACCCTGTCTTATACAACAGTAAGGCTGGTGAGTTGTGCTGCATTCGGCATGGGGCAGCTGAGCTCTGTGGGTGTGGGTGCCGCTGCCCCTTAGGCCTGCCCTGCCTTTGCAGAAATGCTTTGGAGATGCCTTCTATGGTGCTGCGGAGGAAGAGAAGCCGCAGTTTGAGGAAGAGGAAGGGCTGGAAGGTGCGTGTCTTAGAAAGGGGGGCGGGGAGCCGAGGCGTGCAGCCCAGGCGCCTCACTTTGCCTGTCTGTCCTGTGGACCCAGATGACTGGAACTGGGACATGTGGGGTGGCCCTGAGCACGATGCGGCCTGGAGCCAACAGGAGCTGCACTGTGAGGACCCCGACTTTAACGTGAGTGCCACTCTGTGAGTCTGAAGTGGGTGCGGCTGACAGCAAGAGCTTTCCGTGAACACGTTGCAAGCCTTGGCCGCACAGCACATTTAGGCCAGCATGGCTTGTGGGAGACCTTAAGAACAATGAGTGCCCGGGGGAGGGGGCGTGTTCTGGATGGCAGAAGCATTTAAAACTGGCCTGGCTTGACCTGACCAGCTCTTTCTGATAGATGGATGCAGACTATGACCCCAGCCAGCCACGGAGGAAGCTTCGTGAGGCCCCCACCTCAGGCAGGAGGAAGCGCAAGTCTCCATTTGCAGCCGCAGTGGGGCAGGAGAAGCCCATGTTTGACCCTGGTGAGGCACAAGGCAGGATGGGGCAGTGCCTCCTGGGGCTTTGAACACGGGCTTTTGAGCCCTGGCTGTGTGTCTCTTGTGCAGGGGACAAGACCTTTGAGGAGTACCTAGATGAGTACTACCGTCTGGACTATGAGGACATTATTGACGACCTACCCTGTCGCTTCAAGTACCGCACTGTGGTGCCCTGCGACTTCGGCCTCAGCACAGAGGAGGTTGGGAGGAAGTTGGGACCAGGGCAGGGCAAGGGGTTGGAGGGGGTGATCATTCTCTGGAGGTTTGACAGGAAGACTAGAGTTGATTGCTGCCTCTGCCTCTGCCTGCCTCCCTCTCTCTCCCTCTCTCTCCCCCCCCCCCTCTCTATTTTATTTTATTTTTGGTTTTTCGAGACAGGGTTTCTCTGTGTAGCCCTGGCTGTCCTGAAACTCACTCTGTAGACCAGGCTGGCCTCGAACTCAGAAATCCGCCTGCCTCTGCCTCCCAAGTGCTAGAATTACAGGCGTGCGCCACCACCGCCCGGCTCACTGCCTCTGTCTCTTAAGAGCTGAAAAGTGTCAGTGGAGGCCAGCACTAGAGGAGGAGGGGACTGCTGTGAATTCCAGGATAGCCTGAGCTACAGTGACATTCCAACAAACCCTGCCTCAATATCAAAACACTGAATTCAGTTGTCCCTGCCCTCTTGCCATCCCTGCCGAATGACTGAGGGCCACACAGTAGGTATCTTCCTCCCCACACAGATCCTTGCAGCTGATGACAAGGAGCTAAACCGTTGGTGCTCCCTGAAGAAGACCTGCATGTACAGGTGACAGCAGGTGGGTGGTAGGGGGGCAGGGGGACAGTTTGGACAGCTTCTAGAACACCTCTGGTGCACAGGTCCGAGCAGGAAGAGATGCAGGAGCAGCGGGTGTACAGCCAGAAGGCCCAGAACGTGTGGAAGAAGAGGCAGATCTTCAAGTCTCTGTGCGAGGAAGAGTAAGCACTGGGCCCGGGAGGGTGGCGCCTGACCCAGATGTGCAAACTGTAGGCGGTCGCAGTCCCGCATGGGAGGGGGCTCTATGGCTCAGACTCCAGAGATTGGGTGCTTGCCTAAGGATCAGAAGGACTGGAGCCTGAGGTCACGTCTGTAATCCCGACACTCGGGAGGCAGGATGGGGCTAGTGGGCTTGAGTTTGAAGCCAGCCTGGGCTCCACAGCAGCACCCCGCCCTTCCGGGAGGTAAGGCTGTTTATTTAGACTTGGAGCTTCTTAGTAGGCCGGGGTGGTCTCAGACTCTCCCTCTCACTCTAGTGCTTGGATTAAAGGTGTGTACCATGCCTAGTGAGATTCTCTTTAGTGTGATTAAAATCCTGAGTTTTGGTCTCCCCCACCCCCCCTCCCCGCGTGCGCGCCTGAACAAAATAAATTCTTGCAAGCACCTTACAGGCTTGCTAGCTGTTACAAGGACAGTTGTCACCATCACCTGTTAGACTCTCATTTGTGACACATGTGGCAACCGCACTAAAGGCACATGACATCCCTGGCTTCCGCTGCTCCAGCTAATCTGTAGCTGTCATATTTATGGAAGTTATCTCAGGAAGCTGAGCCCTCTGGGTTCCGGAGGGAGAGTTTGGCTGGGCGGCCAGGAACTTCCCTGGCTTGTAGAATGCTTCGCGCTCTATCTCAGCCCTGTATAAACCCAGAGAGCTCTGAGGTCAAGGCCGGAGCAGTCTACAGCGAGTTCCAGGACAGCCAGAGCTATCAGCCAGAGCTATCGTGAGGCCTTATCACTCCACCCGCTTCAAAAAAAAGTTAGAGGTCATCTTGGGTATAGATAGTTTAAGGCTAGCCTGGGCTACATGAACCCCTTCTCAAACAAACAAAAAGGGTAAAGGGGGGAGGTTCATGTTCTGAATAACAGGCTGGCCTGAGCCTTGACTTTTCTCCCTGCAGGACAGAGATGCCCACAGCAAAGTCGCAGAGCAAGGCCAACCCACAAGTGCAGCTGCCCACGCCCAGTGCAGCCGATGGGAAGACGCCCCAGGCTGAGACCGCAGCAGCCAAGGAAGAGGAGTTGGCCCGCACATCCTGCCCAGAGAAGCCAGCACCCCAGAAGCACAAGAGCAAGAAGGCCAGGCTGCTGGGTCCCACAGTGACCCTCGGAGGGCACAAGTTCAGCAGACAGAGATTACAGGCCTTTGGTCTCAACCCCAAAAGGCTGCACTTCTGCCAGTTAGGTCGCCAACGGAAGAGACAGCGGAGCCGCTCCTGAGGGCCACAGGGAGCCGAGCTGCCTGTCAGCCTGTGATAGCTGCCTGCAGAGGATACTGCTGTTTCTAAGCTTGGAGACTGCGGCCGCCAGAGCACTGGCTTTTCCAAGGACAGCCTGAAACGTCAGCCAGGACAGGCGCATTCAAGTCTGCAGGTTTACCCGCCTCCACCCGCCCGGCAGTCAGTCAGACGCGTTCAAGTCTGCAGGTTTATCAGCCTCCACCCGCCCTGCAGTCAGTTGGGACCTTGGACAGTGAGTACAGTGACCCAGTGCAGGCTGTGGAACTTGATCAGGCCCTGAGTGAGTGCCCTGGAGCCCTCTCCATCCTGGCTCCACAGGAGCCAAGGGCAGCTAGGGGTGAGGACAGCTGGAGGGCACACCCCCAACGGGGGGACGGGGACATGAGGACGGGGGTCCAGCACCACCACTGGAGTTGCAGATCCCATACCTGACATGACATAAATAAAAAAATAAATAGTCTGGCATCTTTCCCCATCCCTTCCCATTATAAAAACACAAAGTCCTCAGCGCTGGGCCTTTTGGCCTTGAGGAGGCGTCCTGTGCAAGGTAGCCGCAGCGTGGGCTGGGAGAGCTGGGTGCAGAGGGCGTCCAGGCTGTGGTCCTGAGCGTGGCCCTCAGCCACTGTGAACATGGGGTACCGTTCCGTGACTGAGGAGGAGCTGAGGATCTGCAGGGCGGAGGAAAGCGGTCTCAGTTCAGGGTCTTTCAGACCCAGCTGGGACAGCTGCTCTGAAACTGTTGCCCTCTGGTGGCTGACCCCAAAGTACCCCCAGTGGCCCAAGTGGTGGACGAAAGCACCTTGACCGAAGTGCACCGTGATGCACTTCTGCTGTCAAGCAGGAGCGGTCTGTTACTGTCCCGGGACTGGGGGTGGAACCCAGTCTGTCCAGCACACCGGAGGCGGGAACACAATCCCCCATGATGGTAGCTCACCCTCATCAGCTCCGAGCAGAGTGTCTCAAACTCCTTCCTGTTCCCAGCATAGAACCCCACGGTACAGCTGGGGTCCATCTTGGCAAAGGCCATCTTGCGGGGTGAGGTGCAGTGAAAGGACTGGGCAAACAAGAGAGGTTTGAGGCCCCCAGTTTTGTGCCCATATCTGCCGCCCCCATTCAAAGTCAGCAGCTCACCTCCAGGGGGAAGTTGGCCTGGCTGACATCCACTGTGGGCTGGCAGTAGTGGGGGTCCAGATAGAGCAGAAAGTCATCTGGTGAGGGAAGGGGACAGATGTGACGCGGGGGTGGGGTGGGCAGGAGGAAGGCAGGGGCTGTGACCCGAGGGGAGGGGCTGTGCCTTACCCTGGTAGCCAATGAAGTACAGTGAATGCCGGGGCTTGCCCCCCATGATGCCCAGGCAGAGTTCTGAACGCAGGAGCTCCTGTAGAAGAGAGGCCTGCATCAGCACACTGAGCCTGTGAGGCCAGGGGATGAGCGGAGCGGCCATCAGGCTAACCAGCCCAGTCTGATGGCACCAAGGGTTCTAGAGCAGAAACGGCCTTGGCTGCTGGATGTGAAGCCCTTAGAAAGAGGGCCAGATAACTTCTTACAAGATTAAGTTTCTTTTTCTGTAGCCCTGGCTGTCCTGGAACTCACTGTAGACCAAGCTGGCCTGAAATTCAGAAATCTACCTGCCTCTGCCTCTGCCTCCCAAGAGCTGTAATTAAAGGGTGTGTGTGTGTGTGTGTGTGTGTGTGTGTGTGTGTGTGTGTTTCTGTGCGTGGATATGTGCACCTGAGTGCAGGGCCGGAGGAGAGGGTACCAGCTCCCTGAGTGACAGGCAGTGTGATCCACTGATGTGTGCTGTGAGTAAAACTCTGGTCCTTCCAAGTCCGCTCCTGGCCAGGAAACCATCTCTCTAGCCCAGGGGCTCTCCCCTCCTCATGCTGCATCTTGTCATTCTGTCACACTTCATGCTGTGACCCCAAACCATTGTTTTTAACTGCTACTTCATAACTGTAATTTTGGTACTACTAGGAGTTGTTATGTAAATATCTGTTTTCCAGTGGTCTTCGGCAACTACCATAAATGGGTCATTTGACACCCGCCCCCCCAAAAAAAAGGGTCACGATCCAAAAGTTGCGAACCACGGCTCTAACCACTTTTTACATTGTGCTCTTGTTTTCAAAGTAAGGTGTACGCAGACCAGGCTGGCCTTGAACTAACAGAGATCCACCTGCCTTCGTCCCCCAAATCCCGAGGTTAAAGGCCTGCTCCACTACACCTGGCATTTTAAAGACTCATAGCCAAGGCTGGCCTTAAACGTCTCACCCTCCTTGTCTCTCCTGCCCCCCAAATGCTAGCCACAGCGCCTGGACAGTGCCGAGAGGGCAGACAAGTGCTGTGGAGCCCAGGCTGCCCTTCAACTCCAGCATCTCCGGCCTTACCCTCCAGGCTCACAGGCGTGTGCCCTCACACCCGGTTTTATTGATTTTATTTGGTGCTGGGGGTGGAAGTCTGATCTTGTGCGTGTGCTCTGACAGCTCACCACTCACAGCCAGACTTGAAATTTTAAATAAGAAAGGCCTCATGGAGAGCAAAGACCCAGCAGGGACTGTTTGAGTGGAGTCTCTCCTGAGGGCAGGAATGTTCTGCTAACAGCATACTGGGCAGTGTGGCCGGGCTGAGGAGACGGGTGGAGAGACGGTGCCAGATGGCACCTCTTCAGGCAGTTGGGTGCAGACCTGCCAGAGGGTCTCTGCGTGACCTGTCATGCTGACCTCTCCCTAGGTCGCTTGGATGGGCTGACAGGTCTGCTTCCAGTGCTGGATTGACCTGCCTTACATGCTGCCGGGCACAGAACTCCACCCTGAGCTTCCCCAGTCTTCCCAAGGGGCCACCCTACCTGACAGTCGGAATTGTGGCTCCCTTCACTCGTGGGATCCCAGCCCCCATGCTACAGCGAATGGATCTGTTGCAGCTGTGTCACTAGTGGGAGCGCACAGTGTGGGGACCTCAGGTTGGGGCTGGGGAGATGGCTCAGGATAAGAGCACTTGCTCACCAAGCATGAGGCCTGAGTTCAACACATTAGGACCTGTGCAAAACCCTGGGCATGGTCACACATGACCAACCCCGTACTGTGGGGGCAGGAATGGGATCTCACTAGGGGCTGCTGGCTGCCAGCCCAGCTCCAGGGCTAGTGAGAGACCCTGTCATAAAGGAAAAATGCAGAGTGACAGAGCAAGTACCCTGCATTTTCTCACTTCCACATGTACACATCCATGCACATGCATGTGTATGCACCATGTACATTTACATAACAAGAGACACAGTCATGCATACACACATACACACACACACACACACACACACACACACACACACACGACACAGGTCCCTAAGAATGACCCCATGGGCCGGGCGGTAGTGGCGCACTCCTGTAATCCCAGCACTCGGGAGGCAGAGCCAGAGGCAGGCGGATTTCTGAGTTCGAGGCCAGCCTGGTCTACAGAGTGAGTTACCCCACGGTTGACCTCTGTTGAGTGTGGAGGCCCCTGGGCAGAGGTGCCCCATCGCAGGGTGCTTACCTTCACACAGGGCACATACACAGGGTTAAGGGTCTCCCCGCCCAGTCGGACAGGCACCAGGATGACCACAGACTTCCACTCTGCTGTGGGATCTGGCCAGGACAGCAGGCGCGCCACATCCGCCTTGTACACTGTGGGGACAGGGCAGCAGGTCAGGACAGGGCGGCAGGTCACCTGTCTGTCCAGGCTTCTAGCCCCAGGAGCACACCGTCGCCCTTGCAACTCCTGGTGAGCAGCACAGTCCTCATCTGCAGACTCTTAACTAGTACACGGAGTCCTGGACAATGCTGGGCCCTCCAGGCGAGTGCTGACTCTTCCATTAGCAGGAAGGGAGGGCCTGGGGGTACCTGGGGCTGGGACTGGCCTCGAACTCTATGAGCCAGATGACTATGAGGCCCAACCATCCTGTTACACCTCTCACAGGCCGACACCGCCACACTGGGCTTGTGCAGTGTTGAGCATGAATCCCAAGGCTTTATGCATGTCAGGGAAGTGCTCTCTATGAGATGAGCCTTAATCTCAGTAACAGGATTCTGAGCGGGCATCAGCAAGCTCCACTTTAAACTGTGTCTGTGGCGCTGGGATAAATGCCAGAGCCTGTGAATCATTGTAAGCCTTTACTATTTAACTGCATTTCCAGCCCTGCCGAGGCCCAGCCAGTGTGTGCCTGGACAGTGCATATTCCCATGGGTGTATGGGTGCACATACCTGTGTGTGGAGTCCTGAGGTCAGAGGGCAGCCTACAGTATTGTCCCTCAGGAATACCCCACCTTAGATTTGACAGGGCCTCTCACTGGCCTGAGGCTCAAAAACTAGGTTAGGCCGGCTGCCAGAGAGCCCAGGGATCACCGTGCCTGCACCTGCGATCACCGTGTGCTCTGGTGATGGAAACAATGAGTGACCTCGGCCACATAAAAACACAAGCCCCCTTTTTTTTTTTTCTTCGAGACAGGGTTTCTCTGTGTGGTCCTGGCTGTCCTGGAACTCACTCTGTAGACCAGGCTGGCCTTGAACTCTGAAATCCGCCTGCCTCTGCCTCCCAAGTGCTAGGATTAAAGGCGTGCGCAACCAACGCCCGGCTACACAAGCCCTTTTTTGAGCCAGGGTCTCACTATGTAGCTCTGGAAGTCATCCTGTAAAACAGGACTAGAACCGACTACTACCTCTGCCTCGGATATCAGAGGGTTTTTTTTTTGGGGGGGGGTTTTCCCCCTGTTTTTTCAAGACAGGGTTTCTTTGGTTTCTTTGGTTTTTTGAGACAGGGTTTCTCTGTGTAACCCTGGCTGTCCTGGACTCACTCTGTAGACCAGACTGGCCTCGAACTCAGAAATCCGCCTGCCTCTGCCTCCCAAGTGCTGGGATTACAGGCGTGCGCCACCACCGCCCGGCATCATTCTGACTTTCTACATCGTGCAGAGAGGCAGGAGAGGGAACCTCTACCCCAAAACTTGCATCAGCCCCTGGGAACTCAGGGCTTTGGGTAGCACTGGCTCAGGCGAAGTCTGTTCCCAGCCCTACCTGTGCAGTCCTGAGAGACGTACACCACCAGGCGGGTGACTTCCGAGCAACTCTCCACAGCTTTCCTGGGGGCAGGAAAGCAGACAGGCCTGAGTTCCTGGGGGTCACCAGCGGCTCCCATCCTCCCTGCAGGGGAGCTCACCTGAGGATGTGTGCCACCACAGAGGGCCCGTACCAGTCCCCCGCCTTCTTGCCAGAGCTCCGCCCAAGCTCCACAAGGCGATGGAGACCAAAGGGGGCTTGAGGATGATCAGCAAACCAGGACACGATCCGCCGGTGCCAGCGATCCTGCTCCATCTCCAGTGTGCCCTGGGTCCATCTCAGGGGCCGACGACCAGGCCCTCGGTAGCGACTGGGAGAGGCTGGCCCTGGCATCTCAGAGGAAGCCAGCCCTGTGCCCTCCACCCACCTCCAGTCTGGGGAAGAGATGAAATCGAGAGCTAAGCTTCGGCACAACAGTCCTACCTCCCTCCTACTTGACGCGCACCTCTAATACTCGTGGGAATTACAAAATGACCTACTCCTTGGTTTTGTTTTTTGTTTTTTCAAGACTGGCTTTCTGTATAACCGCTCTGGCTATCCTAGAACTCATTCTGTAGACCAGGCTGGCCTCAAACTTAAAGAGATCCGCCTACCTCTGCCTCCCAAGTGCTGGGATTAAAGGCCTCTGCCACCAAATTCTGCCAAAACCCATTTTGTAAAAAATAAAGGTCTATTTTTAGCCTATGTGCAGGAGTGTTTTGCCTCCAAGTATATAAGAGCTCTGTGAGAGTCTGGTGCTCAAGATTCCACAAAAGGGTGTCAGATTCCCAGAAACTGCTATTACCTATGGTTGCAAGTAGGCAATTCACATAGGTGCTGGAAATCAAACCTGGGTCCTCTGCAAAAGTAGCAAGTGATCTTAACAGCAGAGCCATCTCTGCAACCCTCATTTATTTGCTTACTTACTTATTTATGCATTTATTTTGGTTTTTCAAGGTAGGGCTTCTCTGTGTAATAGCCATGGCTGTTCTGGAACCCACTCTGTAGATCAGGCTGGCCTCAAACTCACAGAGATCTGCCTGCCTCTGCCTATGTGCTGAGATTAAAGGCATGATGGCACTATTTAATTCTTGAGACAGCTTCCTGTGTAGCCTTAGGAGATAATCTGGAACTTCTGTTTCTCCCCTAAGCACTTGCTATGCTTGCAGGCAGGCACCACTTAAGATCTTGCTTGTCTGACATATACATATACATATACATATACATATACATATACATATACATATACATACATACATATATATATATACACATACACACATATACATATATGTCAAAAATACACATACACACACACACACGTCAAAAATACACATACACTCATCTCTGGCTGGCCTGAACCTCACCTTGTGTCCCAGACTGGACGCTCTATCTGGAAATCCTGCCCCACCGCCCGGGTTCTGGGATCCCAACGCACTCAGTGTCCAACTTACCGGATGCAAGCAGTTTAAAGAGCTGACCCAGCAGCCTGCATACGCACAACTCACCTCTCGGCAGAAAATGCAGGAGCAGGCCCTGGGCCAGCATCATCTGACCGCTCCGTAACATACATCCCCAGCCGCAGTCTGAGGTCAGGCTGCCTCCAGCCAGGGGTGGGAAGTCCCGGCGATACGTGAGCCACAGCCGAGATACAAAGTCCCTTTGAAACCGCTGGATGTCACCTAGGAGAACCGAGTCAGCCTGGCAACCGAGGAGAACCCTGAGACGCCTCCCCTACCCTGGTCCCAGATTCGGCACCTCACCCTCTCCCTCGAAATGGTAGCATCGCCCGCAGAGGTGAACACTGGAGATCTTGCTGAAGCTGGTCCGGCTTTTAACTGCCCAACCTGGGGAAACATGGGGTAGCTCCCAGCAATTTAAAGCACTCAAGTATCGGCAATGGGCCTTATCCCGAGATGTCAGGGGTAGCTCTGCAAAATCCATGCCGCCGCCACTCTGTCTAGAACGCACATCTTCACAAGGGCCCACTATCAACTTGGGGAGTCAGGGCCCTTCTATTCTGACTGTTGGCTTTGGCTGTAAATGTATAAAGCACAGTTTTCATTTTGTGTATGTGAGCTTGTGAGTGTATGTGGACCAGCACCACAGCTTGGGTCTAGAGTATAGAAAACTGGCAGACGTTGGTTCTCCTCCCACCATCTGGGGCCAGGCTGGGGCTGAGGTCCTCGAGCTTGCTGGCAATAGTCTTTTTTCCAATTTTTTTTTTTTGTTGTTGTTGTTAATATCCACTGCTGTTTTGCTTGCATGTATGTCTGTGTGAGGGTGTTAGAGCATGAGACTGGAGTTGCGGACAGTTGTGAATTGCCATGTGGGTGCTGGGAATTGAACTTGGATCCTCTGGAGAACAGCCAGGGTTGCTGAGCAGTCTCTCCAGCCCCTTTTTCCGAGTTTTTGAGACAGAGTCTCATGAGGAGCTCAAGTCAGCCTGGAAATTATTCTGTAGTCTAGGCTAGCCTAAAACTCTTGGTAAACCCCCTGCCTCAGCATCCCAAGTACGGGGATTACAGGTGTGGACCATCTGCTAGCTCTGTTCTTACTGCACCTATGTTACAGAGGGCAGTAAACAGACCTCAGGAAAGCGAGGAATTTGGCCAAGGTCAAACAGGTGCAATGGGCGGGGCTTGAAAACCATTCCCATCTAACCTGCCCCACGTCCAGGACTGGGAAGGGCGGAGGACCTGCGGGTGACTCCTCCTGGGTGGGATCATCGGCGAGACAGGGGAAAGGTTTGGTTTCCTTTGCTCTGGCCCCTCTGACACCCTTGATCTGTGCACCCCGTCCTCACCATACTTGACGTTGTTCCAGGCTGTCAGGAACTTGGCTTTGAATTTGTCCACCTCGTCAGGCTCGGCGGGGTTGGTCCCAGATGAGCCGAGAGCTGCCACTCCGGACCCCGAAGGTGCCGGGTTGCTGGGATCCGGTATCCGGGTCTGTCCCCTCGGCCGGCGACAATCGGGCCGGCGCGCGTCCTCCGGGCTCCCGCTGCGGTACTGCGCCGCGGCCGGCGACACGGAGTTCATGGACGCGCCGGAGAGGGAGAACGCAGGCGTCCCCGAGGTCCGGGGAACTGCGACGCTCGGGGGCAGCCCCGCGGCCAGCACAGCGTTACTCTATACTCAGAGCCGGGCTCCCGGGTCTGGCTCCGGCCGCAGCGGGTACCCTGGCTCCCGCAGCCAGCGCCATCTTGGCGGCCCACAGCTCCCGGATACGGTGGGCTGGGCCAGAGAGCAAGCCACGCCCCCGGACTGTCCACCTCCCTTGGGCTCGCCACACCCTCCTAATCTCACCGCGCAGGCGCAAGCGAGTCCCAGGGGATTCTTATCTCAGAGCCAGACAAGTCACGCCCATTGACAACCCCCTCTGAAGCCTTGCACACCCTCTTTCGGAATGATACCTCAAACTGCGGACGCCGGACCTTCCTCTCTCCAGAGAGCTGATTTCCCCGCCCTGCCACTCAGATTCCACTGCAGTGGAGGTCCCATTCCTGGGTGCCACACCTGGGGTTTGTCATGCCTGCGGAGAGCTCGAAAGATCCAACTCAGTTTCCCGACGGCAAGCACCTTTATCCGCTGAGCCATCTGAAGGGCCTTTTCCAATGTTTTGAGACACGTTCTCACTTAGACGTTCTCCGGAGGAGAGCACATTCCGAGTGTTCAAGTCATGCCCCTGTCGCGCCCAGAACAGATGACCCCAGCTGCAGTGAAATCTGAGAGCCCAGGCAGAGAACTCACCTCCTAGCTTAGGATGGCTCCCAACTCATGGCTGCCTGCCTGCATCAGCCTCCCTAGTGCTGGGAGCACACTGGGGCTGGAGCCGAGTGGTTAGAGGGCCCGCATGAGGCCCTGTGTTCCATTCCCAGAAAGCCAGAAACAGGGTGTAGTGGTGCATGCAGCCCAAGTCTCGGGAGGCAAAGGCGGGAACACAGTTTGCTCCTCTGCTGGGCACAGCGTTTGAAACCAGCCTGGGTTTCATGAGGACAAAAAAAGACTGTGACCACAACAGAGTTTATCAACCCAGAACAGATGTCACCCTGGGGATGTCACTTCTATTCTTGGCCCCAGTGCCCCATAGGTCATGATTTTTCTGTGCCTCAGTTTCCTCCTGTGCAAAATTCGAGGGAGTTATCTGTGAGACTATAAAAGAAAAACAATTTTAGTATTTTTGGGGGTTTTTTTTTGTTTGTTTGTTTGTTTTGTTTTTTTGAGACAGGGTTTCTCTGTGTAGTCCTGGCTGTCCTGGAACTCACTCTGTAGACCAGGCTGGCCTCGAACTCAGAAATCCGCCTGCCTCTTCCTCCCAAGTGCTAGGATTAAAGGCGTGCGCCACCACACCCGGCCCTTTAGTATTTTTAATAAGTTTTTACTTACCTTTTTTTTTTTATATGAATACACTGTAGCTGTCTTCTGACACACCAGAAGACGGCATCAGATCTCATTACAGATGGTTGTGAGCCACCATGTGGTTGCTGGGAATTGAACTCAGGACCTCAGGACCTCTGGAAGAGCAGTCAGTGCCCTTAACCGCTGAGCCATCTCTCCAGCCTCAGGTTTGGTATGTTGAGACCTATCTCATATAGCCCAGGCTGCGCTTGAACTTACAAGCTATGTGCCTGAGGGTGGCCTTGAATTTGCCTATTATTCATTTATTACATTTATTTATTTTAAGATTTGTTTATTATTATTTGCAAGTACACTGTAGATGTTTTCAGACACACCAGAAGAGGGCGTCAGATCTCATTAGGGATGATTGTGAGCCACCATGTGGGTGCTGGGATTTGAACTCAGGACCTTTAGAACAGTCAGTGCTCTTAACCGCCGAACCATCTCTATAGCCCCTGTTACATTTATTTATCCGCGCACACATCCTTGCCTCAGCACTTGAGTGGCAATCAGAGGATAACTCTTGGA
The DNA here is from genome assembly GCA_964023405.1 of Apodemus agrarius. Classification (NCBI taxonomy): domain Eukaryota; kingdom Metazoa; phylum Chordata; class Mammalia; order Rodentia; family Muridae; genus Apodemus; species Apodemus agrarius. The sequence goes on along the minus strand of OZ030012.1, from coordinate 21,503,794 downwards.
AGTCACCTTTGTCCTACCACCCGATTCCTAGGGACTGAACTCAGGTCATCAGGCCTGGCAGCCAACACCTGCGCCTCCTACTCTGTCCTGAATGTATGATCGATCCTTCTTTCTCCACCTCCAGAGTTCTGGGGTGAGAGGCACACAAGGTCCTCCCGCCACCCTAACTGAGTCTCCATACAACTGATGGACCTCCAAGGGAAGAAGATTCCAACCTCATCTGTAGTTGGATGAGCGTGAGGGAGAAGGAGGGACACTCAGCAGGGAGGGGGCATGGATGAGCAGAAGATTGGCCAGGCACGTTTTAGCCTGCACTGCACGGGGCATGCTCCATCCCCAGCCCTTGTTGAGGTAGGGAGTGTGTCAGGGCCTTGACTGTGTAGACATTTCCCCAACATGAAATTGTATCAGATCGCCAACTAAGATACTTGAAAGAAGGCTGAGCTGGGGCTCAGTTGGTAGAGCACCTGCCTGGCATGCACAAAGTGTGGGCTCCGTCCCCAGCACACACAAACCATGTGCACCAGACACTTGGGGGACAGAGGCGGCTCAAGATCACCCTGGGCTACATACGTAGCAAATGTGAGGCCATCGAGAGGCATCAGGATCCTGTCTCAGGTTAGAAAAAAACCAGGGACGCTGGGCAGTCATAGCCCACAGCTTTAATCCCAGCACTAGGCAGCCAGAGGCAGGAGGCTCTCTGAATTCAAGGCCAGCCTGGTCTACAGAGTGAATTTCAGCACAGCCAGGGCTACACAGAGAAGCCCCGTCTTGAAAAAAACAAAAATCAAAGAGGGAGAAAGAGACAAAACAGAGAGAGGGTGAGAGAGAGAGAGAGAGAGAGAGAGAGAGAGAGAGAGAGAGAGAAAGCTCTCATAATGACACATGCATTTGATCCCAGCTTTAAGCAGGCAGCGGCAGGGTGGATCTCTGAGTTCAAGACCACCATGGGCTACATGGTGAGACCCTGTATCAAAGACACACACACAACTACTAGAACAGCAAAACACAACAACAATAACAACAGAGGGCAGCAGGGAGTTTGCGAATGCCTCAGTGTTCACAGGCACTTGTGGTTAAGACTGGTGACCTGAGTCTGACCCCCGGGACTCACATGGCAGATGGTGAAAACCAAGTCCCAAAAGCTGTCCTCTAAACCTCCGAGTGAATTCTGTAATATGCTAGTACACACTCTCTCTCTCTCTCTCTCTCTCTCTCTCTCTCTCACACACACACACACACACACACACACAAACACATGTGCACATACTCTAAATAAAAATGGAGAGAGAGAGAGAGAGAGAGAGAGAGAGAGAGAGAGAGAGAGGCTTTTTAAAATTTCTGCAGCAGACTGCATTTCCAGCCCTCTTCCTCATTTTATACTGGCCTTCATTCAGCTGGGTGTGGTGGCTCAAACCTGACATCCTAGCATTCAGGAGACTGACTGACACCAGAGGACTAGCCTTGGCTACACAGTGACTTTGAGGCTAGCTTAGGCTTCACAAGGAGAGCTCTACTTACAACAGCAACAACAACAACAACAAGGTTAACAACAAGAGTTCTTGCAGTTATTCCTCATTTAGGGGCGTGCACCAACCATCCCCATCGGGATTTCCTGATCGGAACATGTCGTAAGAACAACTGAGGGTCAGCAGAAAGTGTGCCTCTAATCTTGAACTTTGACCTTTCCCTTGGCTGGCACCCATGGTTCTCTTTTGTAATACTGGGCAGGGAAACAAGTCTGGGCACTCGGCCACCCGTGGGATGGTGAAGGAAGGCAGCCAAGATGCCCCAGCACACCTGGCGAGGACGGAGTGGGATATGCCACGCAATACGTTGGGGAGAGTCTAGTATAGCCCAGGCTATCCTCCGACTAACAGTGTAGCAAAAGATAGCCTTAAACTTATTTTTATAGACAAAGTTTTCCAAACGGTTTATCTTTCTTTCTAAGGGTGGATGCCAGCCAGCATGAATGCGGACCTCGTGCATGCCTGTGGCAAGCAGTTCTTGGATTCCCCGGAGCTGGGCTTACAGTCTGTGAGCCAACATGACTGTAATAGGAATTAAACCCAGGTGCTTTGCAAGATCCGCTAGCCCTCCTAATCACTGAGCCAGCTCTCCAGCTCCAACTTTGATTTTCCTTCTCGCTAACACCTAGCGTGATGCGGGCACACTGTCACACGGCTGTATGTGGGGAGGGGGAGGGCAATGGAATCCCAGGCCTTGAGTACACCAGGGAAGACTGCCACCCGAGCTGAGTCTCAGCCCCTCCGACTGTGGCCTATTGGGTTACTTTAGTTTTTTAAAAAGACTTCTTTAAAAGTATCTCTCTTGCCAGGCAGGGGTGGTACACGACTTTAATCACAGTACTTGGGAGGTGGAGGCAGGGGGATTTCTGAGTTCGAGGCCAGCCTGGTCTACAGAGTGAGTTCCAGGACAGCCAGGGCTATACAGAGAAACCCTGTCTCCAAAAACAAAAAAATCTCTCTCTCTCTTTCTCTTTCTCTTCCTCCCTCCCTCTCTCTCCTTCTCTCTCTCCCTCTCTCCCTCTCTCCCTCCCTCCCCCTCTCTCTTTCCCTCTCCCTTCCTCCCTCCCCCCTGTGTGTGTGTGTGTGTGTGTGTGTGTGTGTGTGTGTGTAGCTGCAACTAAAGGCGATTGTGAGCCACTTGCTGTAAAGAAGGAACCCAGTCCCGCCGCCGTCCTCTGCGAGAGCAAGAGCAGCCTGCTGGGCCCCTCCCCAGTTCTAGAGATGCTCCCAGCTGCCCTTGGTTTCCCAGACCGGTTGTCACCATGACCTGATGTCAGCATCTTCCTGCCTCTCTCTGTCCTGAGTCATGGTGAGATTGTGCAGCCACCACCACACACAGATGGAGAGAGCATTAGCATGCCAAGACTGAGACCCTGGCTTCCATGGAAACCATCGGGAAGAAAAAGAAGGAAGGAAGGAGAGGGGAACAAGAAAACATTTCAGCCGAGCGTGGTGGCACACACCTGTAATCCCGGCACTTGGGAGGCAGAGGCAGGCAGATTTCTGAGTTTGAGGCCAGCCTGGTCTACAGAGTGAGTTCCAGGACAGCCAGGGCTACATAGAGAAACCCTGTCTCGAAAAACCAAAAAGAAAAAAAAGAAAAACTTTTCATCCGGCAGCACTGGCATCAAATGACAGTCCCCTTGGAATGGCTTTTATTCGGGGAGGTTTCCCAGTGACGTTGTGGTATTGGCTCCTCACATTAGCAAAGTCTCTGCCACTCCAAAACTGCTTCCGTGCACCTCCACCCAGTTCCCACGCCCTGGGTGAAATTTATCTCACCTAGAACCCCCTCCCAGGTTGGCAAAAACGACACAGGCTTAAAGAAAGCACGCATGAGCCGGGCGTTGGTGGCGCAGGCCTTTAATCCCAGCACTTGAGAGGCAGAGGCAGAGGCAGAGGCAGATGGATTTCTGAGTTCGAGGCCAGCCTGGTCTACAGAGTGAGTTCCAGGACAGCCAGGGCTACACAGAGAAACCCTGTCTCAAAAAACCAAAAAAAAAAAAAGAAAGAAAGCACGCCTGCCGGAGGGAGGTGCGCTTCCCAGCCCATAGGTCTGTTACACTCCTGGCTAAACCCCACACTGTCTGCAGCCACTCTTGCCTCTTTGTAAGCATGGGCGCCTGGGGAGGGTCCCTTGTTGGAAAGACAGAGAAGGAAAGAGAGAAAAAGAAAATTATAAAAAAAAAAAAAGAAAGGATGAAGAGAAAAGGAAAGGAGAGAGAGAGAGAGAGAGAACTTTTAACAACTCTGGAAGATTGGTCATCCTTGGCTACATAAGGAATCTGAAGCTAGCCTGTGCTACATGGGACTTCTGTCTCAGACAAACAAACAATACATTTTGCTTTGGTCTAATGTTACTTCCCATCACATGTAGAGGGTCCAGGCAGAGCTGTTTCCCCCTTGTAACTGCACTGGCTGCAACTCACTGCCTCATTTGTCACAGAAGGACATAAGGCTGGAGAAACAGGGACTGAGGCGGCTCAGTGGGTGAAGGAGCTGGCTGTCACACCCGATAACCTGATCCACACAAGTCACATGGCAGAAGAATAGAAAAGTCTCCCCCAGATTGTTCTGTGTCGTTCACTCATGTCCATGTCACACACACACACACACACACACACACACACACACACACCAGAAGAAGCAGTCTGTGTCAAGCAGGAAAGCATGAGTTCCCAGCACCTACACAAAGAGCTGGGTTTGGCCAGTGTGCCTGCAACCCCAGTGCTGTGGGGACTCCTGGGACTTGCTGGTCACCAGATTCAGAAATAAGGGAGAGAAAAGACAGGACCGTTGACAGCCTTCCCTGTGTCCTCAAGCACGTATGGGTGCACACTCACACACACAACATGGACCGAGTGTCAAGACCAATCAAGCAAAACATTTCATGACATGGAGATCAGAACTGCCACTACTGCGCACGCCCTGTGAGTTAGCTTAGAGTGCACGCCTCCCGAGCAAAACGACAAACAAGAAACACGAAAATAGCCGGGCGTGGTGGCGCACGCCTGTAATCCCAGCACTTGGGAGGCAGAGGCAGGCGGATTTCTGAGTTCGAGGCCAGCCTGGTCTACAGAGTGAGTTCCAGGACAGCCAGAGCTACACAGAGAAACCCTGTCTCAAAAAAAAAAAAAAAAAAAAAAAAGATGCAGCAAACCCAACAGAGTCCCAGACGATTGCCGTGGCCACAGCGATGGGATTCGCTATCACGGGACTCACTGGCTTCTTCGTGAACGGATCCATGTCCCTACTGATAACACTAGTGTGGGTGCCGAGTTCTTTCTCACGATGAACCAGTGAGGGGTGAGAAGCTCATGAAGGTGCCTGGATGCTTTGTGGCTTTTGTTTCTTTCCTCCTTCCTATGAGGTTTTCTACTTCTAAATTAAAATAATGTTAAGATAAACACTTTTTCCATTAGAAAAAAAAGAAGAAAGAAGAAAGAACGAAAGAAAGAAAGAAAGAAAGAAAGAGTGAAAGAAAGAGTGAAAGAAAGAGTGAAAGAAAGAGTGAAAGAAAGAAAGAGAATTAAAAAGCCAGGCAATGGGGCTGGAGAGATGGCTCAGTGGTTAAGAGGACTGTCTGTTCTTCCGAAGGTCCTGAGTTCAATTCCCAGCAACCACATGGTGGCTCACAACCATCTGTAATGAGATCTGATGCCTTCTTCGGGTGTGTCTGAAGACAGCTACAGTGTACTTACATATAAATATAAATAAATAAATAATTAAAAAAAAAAAAAGAAACCTATAAAAAAAAAAAAAAAAAAAAAAAGCCAGGCAATGGTGTCATGGTGGCTTTAATCCCAGCACTGAGGAGGTAGAGGCAGAGGCAGGCGGATCTCTGTGATTTTGAGTTCCAGGACAGCCAGGGCTTCACAGAGAAACCCTATCCAGCAACAGGGAAAGGAGGGGAGGAGGAAGAAAGAAAGAGAGGGAGAAGGGAAGAAGGAGAAAGGGAGCAAGGAAAAGAAAGAAAAAAGGAAAGAACGAAAGGAAAGGAAAACAAGACAAAACAAAACAAAACGGAGTGCAGCTGTACTGCTAGAAGCCGCATCGCTCCCGGTGGGAAATAATACCTCATATTAATTACAACTCTCAGTTGTATTTTTCAAAGCAATATGGAATTACGTTTTCATAAAAACAATAAAAGGACTATGAGCCACCAAGACATCAAGTGAGCGCTTGTTTCAGGTCCATGACTCAGCAGAACCACGTGGTGTCTGGAAGGCATGCCGTCCTAACCTGAACTTCTGAACTCCGGAGCCTGTGGGCTTTGCAGCCAGAGCCCAGAGGGCCTTTTACTATCAGTTAAGGACTCCTCAGGCTCCACCGAGGCGCTCACACCAACGGCCTGGCCAATCGGAGCAGCCCATTTTCCCCTCCATCTGATCTGTTGTTTATGACAGCTGGTAGGGATGAATCGGTCTCTTCACGGTTGCTGACTGAATATAACAATGTAAGATTTTTTAATATTTACTTATGTCATGTGTATGAATGGCTGCCTGCATGTACGTCTGTGTAGTAATTGCATGCCTGGTGCCATGGGAACCCCTGAAACTGGAGTTACGGGTAGTTTTGAGCTGCCCTTGGGGGTGCTGGGAGATGAATCTGGGTCCTCTGGAAGAGCAGCCAGTGCGGCTACATGCTGAGCCATCACTCCGGCCCCTTCCCCATATATACATTTTTAATCTATTAAAGGCCAGCCTGAGTTGGACTTGCAGAGATGACTCCATGGTTAGGAGTACTGTCTGATCCTCCAAAGAACCGGGACTCAATTCCCAGCACTCACGTGGCAGATCTCGACTGTCTATAACTCCAGTGCCCAGGCTTCTGACCCCCCCCCCCACCAATGCACATGAAATAAAATTAAATAAATTATTTTGGTTTGGTTTGGCTTGGTTTGGTTTTGGTTTTTTTCGAGACAGGGTTTCTCTGTGTAGCCCTGGCTGTCCTGGAACTCACTCTGTAGACCAGGCTGACCTCTAACTTAGAAATCCACCTGCCTCTGCCTCCCAAGTTCTGGGATTAAAGGTGTGTGCCACCACCGCCTGGCTAAATTATTATTATTATTTTTTTTTTTTTTGATTTTTCAAGACAGTGTTTCTCTGTGTAGCCCTGGCTGTCCTGGAACTTACTCTGTAGACCAGGCTGGCCTCGAACTCAGAAATCTGCCTGCCTCTGCCTCCCAAGTGCTAGGATTACAGGCGTGCACCACCACGCCCGGCTGGCTAAATTATTATTGTTTTTAAAGATTTATTTATTTACTTTATGCATGTGAGTACACAGTCTCTGTCTTCAGACACACCAGAAGAGGGCATCAGACCCCATTACAGATGGTTGTGAGCCACCATGTGGTTGCTGGGAATTGAACTCAGGACGTTCGGAAGAGCAGCTGGAGCTCTTAACCGTTGAGCCATCGCTCCAGCCTCTAAATTATTTTTTAAAAATTGAGTTGGAACAATGTCGGTGGTTAAGGGTGCTGGCTGCTCCTCCAGAGAGCCTGGGTTCCCAGGACCCTCCTGGCAATTCACAGCCATCTTAACCCCAGGAGATCTAACGCCCTCTTCTGGCCTTCGTGGGTACCAGGCATACACTTGGTGTACAAACACACAGACAGCTATCCATAACCAAACCAAAGGACGAGAGGAAGGGGGAGGGGAGGAGGGGGAGAATCATCATCTTTAAAAGCAGGTGGATCTCCTAGTTCAAGGCCTGTCTTGAACATAACAGGCCCTAGGCCAATCAGTGCCACACAATGAGACCCTGTCTCAAAAAATCAAACCTGCCGGGCGTGGTGGCGCACGCCTGTAATCCCAGCACTTGGGAGGCAGAGGCAGGCGGATTTCTGAGTTCGAGGCCAGCCTGGTCTACAGAGTGAGTTCCAGGACAGCCAGAACTATACAGAGAAACCCTGTCTCGAAAAACCAAAAAAAAAAAAAAAAAAAAAAAAAAAAAAAAAAAAAAAAATCAAACCTAACAAGGAAACCGAGGCCCACTAATTGTAATAGTAACTTTTATTCACCTGATGTGATTGTCATCTCGGAGGCTCACTGCCTCTGTCTGCTAACCTAGGCCTAGTCCTTGAAGACTCTGACCTCTGTACAGTCTTATCCAGGCCTAGAATGTTTTCAGTCTCCGAGACTGACTTCTGAATAAACTCACCTTTTCTAGTTCTTTCTAAGCTCTGGCTGGCTGGTTCAACTCAGCTGTTCTGGCTCAAACTCCTCTCCAAGCTGACCGATTCAATCTGGCTTTTTGCAGTGTCTTCTGAATTGCTCTGCTTGGCCTCTAACTCTGGCAATCTGTTTTAATCATCTGGCTCCTTCTCATATTCTGGCTTGTCCTGTCTTCATCTGTGTCTAGCTTGTTCTCTCTTTAATCTGTCTCGGCAAAACTCTCCCGGTAAACTGCCTCAGTCTCCCTCTCTGTGCTGCTCCGCTCTCCCTCTCAACTCTACTGCACTGTCTCCACGAACTCTGCTGCACCCTGGGCTGTACTCTCCTCCTCCTGGACTGTCTGTCTCTCCCTTAAGTAGCTTCCCTTTCCTCTCTGTTCTGGGGAGAGTTGGGCATATGCTATTCTGTCAAATCTGTCTCTGACTCATCACTTTGTCTGCCACTCAATTAGACATCACTCCCAAACATGGGTGCTTCCTTCTACAAACTAACTTTAACTTCATTGTTTAGGATTAAAAGTAAGTACTAAGGGCGTGTCTGTATTCCAGCCAGAGGGATTAAAAGTGTGTGTTAAAGGCTGAGCCACACCACAACTAGAAACAGGTTCAAATATCCTGTAACTACAAATAAAAGCTCAGCACACACACACACACACACACACACACACACACACACACAGTATGTGTATATATGTAATACATATGAACAAATTCATGTGTGTCAGGATGCATCCATGTGTGGCGGTCAGAGGACAACTTCTTGGAGTCAGTTCTCTCCTGTCACCTTGTGGGTCCCAGGCATGGATCTGGGGTCATCGGGCTTGGCCGCATCTTCATCCTCTGAGGCATCTCTGCCTCTCCTTTAATGATTCCCCCCCAACACACACACACCTTTTAAAGATTTATTTTCATTTATGTGTGTTTGTGTGTGTACAAGGCTGTGTCTGTGCACATGAGGACAGTCCTTGCAGAGTCCAGAAGACTGCATCAGATCCCCCTGGAGCCGGAAGAACAGGAGGTTGTGAGCCACCCCAGCGTTTGTGTTGGGAACTGGATGTGGATCTTCTGCCAGAGAAATAAGTGTTTTTAACTGCTGAGTCACCTTTCCAGCCCACTTCATTATTATTTACTTTAGACAAAACTCACTGTGTCCAACTTGCTTTGTAGACCAGACTAGGCTTTGAATTCTCAGGATTTGCTGCCCCGGTCTCTGGAGTGCTGGGACTAAAGGCTTTGGCCACCAGGTTTGCCGCACGCTACCTTCGTAGTGAGGATGGCATTGAGCTCCTGACTCTCTTGCCTCCACCCCCGAAGTGCTGGCGTAACAGGGGTGCTCCACCGTGCCACATTTATGTGGCGCTGGGCATGAAACCCAGGGGTCCTGCATGCCGGGAAAGTATGCTCCAGCCACAGTCCTGGAATTTCTATTTTTAACCTTTGATCTCTGCCCAAAGCCTGAGGAGGCATGGACTTTCTATTCTTCTAACAAGAGACACAGCCCAAGCTGGTCTGGAACTCCGGCCTCTACCTCCCTCTCACGGACATGCCAGGGTCAGGTACCAACAATCACTGTAATATGTCTCCAACTCACAGGTTTGGAGGTCAGAGAGGTCGGTGTAGCAGTGTGCTGTCACACAGCAAGCAGGTAGCCACAGTCCTTAGGCCTGCTGATCAAGGCCTGGCTGCACCTGGCTCTTCCATCGCCTCCACCCCGGCTCCTCGCCCTGCTCCATTCTTGTCCTGACCATCTCCCGCCAGGCCAGATTGAATTCGGGGTCTTTTCCTGTAAGTGTTTTGCAACCTCCGGGCCTTAGCCTGTGCTCTCCAAGCCTGCTGTGTGATGGTCCTGTTCCTTTTTCCGCATGTGAAGTGAAAGAAATGTGGCAGAGAGAGCCAAGAGGGCCCCCAGGCTCCAAAACCTAGTACTTAGAAGGAAAGGGGTTCCCGGGGTCACCCGGAGGGAACAATCAGGACCCCATCTCCTCTCCCTCCTGAGTTCTTGGCTTTTGTTTTGAGACACACCCAAGCTGTACAGAAGGGCCCTTGTGGGAAGGTGAGGTTAGATTTTCCGCTGCAGAATTCTCCAAGCCTGAGGGGAAATGGCTGAGAGGAGAGGTGGAGCCTTGCCCTAGACTCTCTCAGCATCTTGGAGAAGGTGTGTCCCCCAACGCCAGGCCACGGTTTCCTCAGCCTCACCTCTGTTTTTGGAGACCGCGATGATTCCCTAGTAAGAAACAAACTACTGAGCGGCTGGTGCTGGGTCTCGGTTGGTAGTGCGCTCGTGGGCCGTGCACAACGCCCAGTGCTCCACCTGCAGTGCTGACTCCAAACTTCCTGGTTCTGTGAAAATCAAGCGTACACTTTCCTGCCTTGCTCAAGCTGGGGCCTGCAGGAGGCAGCCGGAGAGTGGGAGCCAGCTGTCCCTTATGCAGCTCCGGCTCTGTTGTTGTTGGTGTTCTGCGGGGGAGCACATTTCTGTCCCTTAGCAAGGCCCAGCCCTGCCTTCCTGAGAGTGGGCACAGCATGGGTGTGGCAGCCTCTGTGCCCAAGGATCATCTGTAGAACAGGCTGGGCAGGTGAGCAGCCTAGACAAGCCTGGGGGCAGGCTTCAGCAGGAGTGCAGGGGCCAGCGCTGGTTTCTAGCTGTACCTATGGGTGAGAGTGGGGATTGGGTGTGGCATTGTGAATGACTGGGGTGCAGTTGTCACCCTTCCTAATTCCTCTGTTGGGATACAGTGGTGGCAAATAGTACCCATGCTCAAAATTACAGAACTCCTGCTGTATGCACAGACAGTGTCCCGGGAGCGAACCCTGAAATATCGCTATTTCAGCAGCCTTAAAGTGACAGACTCTGGATCCACATTCTATGGACTTTGTCATACCTCATCTCAGTTAAATTATCAAAGGCCTGCGTGCAGGGGGCCGTGAGCATCTGGGAAACTGTGCCGGCTGATTCTCAGGCTCGAGAGTTTTGCTTTGTTTTTATTGTTCTCTGTGTTAGAATTCGGTGTGTGTGTGTGTGTGTGTGTGTGTGTGTGTGGTGTGAGTGTGTGTGTGTGTGTGTGTGTGGTGTGAGTGTGTGTGTGTGTGTGTGTGTGTGGTGTATGTGTGGTGTGTGGTGTGAGTGTGTGTGTGTATGTGTGGTGTGTGAGTGTGAGTGTGTGTGTGTGGTGTGTGTGAGTGTGTGAGTGTGTGTGTGTGTGTGTGTGGTGTGTGAGTGTGTGTGTGGTGTGTGTGAGTGTGTGTGTGTGTGTGTGGTGTGTGAGTGTGTGTGTGGTGTGTGTGAGTGTGTGTGTGTGTGTGTGTGAGTGCGTGTGCAGATATTCCAGTGCCTTGGTGCCCCTGTGGAAGTCAGAGGACAATGCTTAGTAGCCCGGCTGAGCCAACTGGCAGAGCCCCAGCAAACACAGCTGGGCTATCTCAGCGGCCCAGGCTCAAAGGTTTTCGGCATCTCTGAAGAATAAGGAGGTCAGTAGTGCTGAGACTGAGAGGGTTCCGGTGTGTAGATATCAAGAAGTGGGGCTGAGGGGACTACTTAGCCTAAGAGACTTAGGAACCATGGCTGGCTTTGGAGCAGGACAGAGGCCAGTCCCAGTGGCAACAAGTGTCGGCCCCAGCTGTGAAGTGAAATTAGGGACAGATGTATAGGTGGTCCTGACATCTGCCCAGGTCCCAGGGTCCTAGTCTATGGGAAAGAAAGCACAGTGTCTGCAGGAGCGGAGGGCTCTGGGCCTGGGACTTGGGACTTAAGGCCATCAGCGGGCCGGAAGAGTCCCGCCGTGCTTGGCAGGGCTCACCGGAGGTGATGTTGTCGCCTGGGAGGTGTGAAGCAGCCACCTCCCACACGGCTTCCCCTTTGATACAGAAGACCATTTGTCAAGCGCCTACTGTTACCAGGCGAGGCCAGGGGGATTCATTTCTCAGGCACCCACCCCCCACCCCCCACCCCCCACCCCCGCACCACCTCCAATGCTTGGTCTTTGAGTTGTGAGGGACTGAGCACCCAATTCCTGACCCATACATCTCATTGGCTATGCTGTCGGGCGCGTGGTTTCCATTGGTTAAAACTGGTAGGAGCGGTTCTGCCCACTGGGACAGCTGGGTCTGGCTGGAGCCCTGGGAATCCCACAGGTCTGCATTAGAGAACTCTCCCAAGGGGTTCGACGTGACCTAGCCTGGGACATTTCGGCGACAACTCTAGACTCACTCCCTATGACTTCTCAGTAAGACTTCTAATTGTACTCACCTCTCACCCTGCCCCCCCACCCCCACACACAGCTGGCCAGCTGGGGCTGGATGACCGTGGGCAAAGGATATGGATGGTGCCCAAGAAGGTCATTCAAACAGTAGTCACCAGAAAACGGACTGTGGGCCCAGGTCCGGGGCTGGAAGAGCTGGGCCCTGGCAGGAATCTCTTGGGAATTAAAGGGACAGGCGGGGGAGGGGGCAGGTAGTGCCAGCTGAGACTGATCTGCCGGAGGAGTGGCCTGGGAGGGGCGGAGGAGAGCGACACAGACAGTGTGGAAGAGAGACACACACAGACACAGAGAGAAACATACCGAGAGGCTCTGGGAGGGGTCAGAAAGATGGATGGCCGCAGAAAGCACACTCACAACCGGAGTTCAGTCCTGGGGACCCACATGGGGTGTGGGGGAGAAAACCAGCGTCGACAAGTTGTCCTCTGACCTCCATACATACGACAGTACACACTTGTGTGCACACACACAAATACATAAATAAGTGTGAGTTTAAGGAAAAATTAAAAACTGGGCGGTGGTGGCACACCCCTTTGATCCCAGCACTTGGGAGGCAGAGGCAGGCAGATTTCGGAGTTCTAGGCCAGCCTGGTCTACAGAGTGAGTTCCAGGATAGCCAAGGCTATACAGAGAAACCCTGTCTCGAAAAAACAAACGAAAAAAAGAAAGGAAGGAAGGAAGGAAGGAAGGAAGGAAGGAAGGGAAAGAAGAGGAGAGGAGAGGAGAGGAGAGGAGAGGAGAAGAGAAGAGAAGAGAAGAGAAGAGAAGAGAAAAGAAAAGAAAAGAAAAGAAAAGAAAAGAAAAGAAAAGAAAAGAAAAGAAAAGAAAAGAAAAATTAAAACCGGGAATGGTGGCACACACCTTTGATCCCAGCATTCAGGAGGCAGAGGCAGTCAGATCCCTGAGTTTGAGGCCAGCTACAGAGTGAGTTCCAAGACAGTCAGGGCTACACAGAGAAAGCCTGTCTCGAAAAACAACAACAACAACAAACAAACAAACAAATAAAACAAAAAAAAGCAAGAAAAAAGAAAGAAAGAAGGAAAATAGAGGTGTCTATTGGCCATAATCTGTGCCCAAGACAGCCTCAAATCCCTGAGGCCGGAAACACAAGTGCTGTATTTCATGCTTTAGATCTTAAAGGTTGAAAGTGGGGCGGAGACAGAGAAACCGTTGGGGGGGAGCAGTCAGATCCTACTTATTTGGGGACCTGGAAGTTCTCTCCACCTCCACTATCCCTCTGCACCCGTCCCTCCCTCCTCTTGCCCCGCAGAAAGTAGGGAAGGGCCCCGTGCTGCGGTGCAGACGAGTCCTGTCCCCACCCAGTGAGGATCAGAAGACTCCAGCAGCCGCGTCCACTAAAAGTATCTCTTAAAATTGCGCTGCCCAGGCACTGCGCTCTTAAGGTGTCTTTGGAATGAAGGCTCAGGGGTCCAGACATCAGAGGACAGACAGGACCCCTTATCTGGAGTAGGAGAGCGATTCACCTAGAAAAGCCCTCTCTTTCCTGCGATTCTGAGCCCTCCCACTTCGAGTGTCCCCGGGAGGGGACCCGAGGGAGAAGCTAGGACTTGCTGGTACCAGTCTCCACCGAGGCGCTCTCCGGTGCCGCGGCGGGTGGCACAGGCTGGCAACCCGGGGCTGGGAGAAGGAGGGGGCAAGTGCGGGCGTTCTCCAGTACTCGGTGTCGCGGGCCCGCCCTTAGGCCTGCCACTTCCAGCCCCGCCCCCGCTGCGGCAGTGCAGTGTTCCCAGGCGCACCGCCTAGGGCGCACGATCGGACCCAGGCGCAGGGGTGAGTGGCCAGTACTGGGGGAACTTGCGGGAAGTGGGACTCGGCTCCTTGGAGCGACTGCGGGGCTGGGAAGGCACAGCGCTCCTGGCTGGGGTTTCCAGATCCTTCATGGGACCCCCAGCAGAAAAAAAAAAAAAACCCTCAAAACTCCAAGGGTACTCGCAGGACTCCTGCCTGGAGGGAGTGGGGACCCAGGAACACCCCCTCCCCCATCTCAGTCCGGCTGGGCTCCTTCAAACTTTTCTAATATCATTTCCAGGCATGTCAGGTCCCTGGGGGTGTTGGTACAAAAGTCCCACCCGCTCCTGAGTGAAGAGAGCAGAGAAAGCCGTTTAAGTTGTATCTCTTTATTTGATGCTTCTCCTCCACTCAGAGTGGCCCAGTACCTCCAAGTCTGTCCGTGCTACTCTGAAACTCTCTGGGACCTCTTCGTCCCTTTGCCTTCCAGGTATTGAGAGATCTGTCTCCCGGGCCTGGGTTTTCTCATCTTTGGAGAGGAGAGCCCTGGGAAAGGTGTCACTGTTTTTGTGGGGCCGTCTTTGTCTAAGATATGGACGCCTTCGGGTGTACCTTATGTAAGGCATTTCTCTGTAGCCTTGTTCTGCTCCTGTGTAAAATGGGACTAAGAGAGCTTCAGGATTTGGGTCAGTTGGTAGAAGACTTTCCTAGTATGTAGAAAGCCCAGGGATTCGTGTCCAGATAAACTGGGTTCTGGCATGTTCTTGTGACCTCTAAATTCCGGAGGTAATGCAGGAGGATCAGACATTCAATATAATTGTCAGCTACACAGTTTGAGGCCAACTTGGGGTACCTGAGGCTTTCTTCTTCTTCTTCTTCTTCTTCTTCTTCTTCTTCTTCTTCTTCTTCTTCTTCTTCTCCTTCTTCTTCTCCTTCTTCTTCTCCTCCTCCTCCTCCTCCTCCTCCTCCTCCTCCTCCTCCTCCTCCCCCTTCCTCTTCCTTCTCCTTCTTCTCCTCTTCCTTTTCCTTCTCCTTCTCTTTTCTTCTTTTTAATTGTGTCCAAGACTTCTATTAAGGGTATTTCTTTTGTTAAAAAATTCAGGACATGGTGATGGGTGTGTGCTTTTAATCCCAACACTTGGGAGGCAGAAGAGGCAGTTGGATCTCTGTAAGTTTCAGGTCAGCCTGGTCTGTGTAGACCCAGGCCAGCAAGGCTGCATAGGAAGGACTGTCTCAAATACAATTTATTTTAAAATCTCATTTACTTGTGTGTGTGGGTGGGTGGGTGGGGTGGGTGGGTGGGTGGGACTGTGAATGTATGCATGCCACAAACACCATGAACATGTAGCTCTGTGGGCAGCTTGCGAGGCCTGGTTCTCTCTTAGCTGTGTGGGCTCCAGACTTGAGTGGGAGCCCCTTCCCCCTGAGCCATCTTGCCAGCCTTCCCAGGTGTTTTTTAGGAACCTGTTTCTGTTTATCTGTAAATTGGGACTGAGGGAGGGAGGCTGAGAGGATTAGAGGGTAGGTGGAAGAGTCACTGTGATTTAATCACACGTGTGTCTCTACTGAGGACCTCTGACTGTGCAGTGTGACCAGGATCACCCCGGCTTCAAGGAAACAACGTTTCCTATTTTGTTGTTGGTTTGTTTCGTTTGGTTTGTGCTTGGTTTTTCCAGACAAGGTTTCTGTGAGTGGCCCAGACTGTCCTGGAACTTACTCTGTAGACAGAGATCCACCTGCCTCTGCCTCCCCCAAGTGTTGGATTAAAGGCGTGTCCTGCCGCCATCGCCATCCAGCAATATTTAAAAAAAACAAAAACAAAACAAAAAAAAAAAACAAGGAAAAGCCTATGTATTTTGGATGTGCAGCATGGGGCACTGGGCCCCAAGCTGGTTGTGGGTGGAGGTTGTGAAATTGTGCTACTGGGTGTGAGACCATTCTCAGGGCTGAGCCCCGGTGGTGGTTTCTGTCACTGAATCTGCATGTGAATGTCTCATGTGGAAATGTACTCTGTGCATTTCTTGGAGTGGGGAGGAAGCCAGTGCCGGTGCTGGAGCTTGGGGACCCGAGCATGTTCGATGAGCACTCTTCCTCTGAGCCACGGGGCCCCAGCCAGGCCAGGGTGTCTGTGTCCTGTCTCTGTGGGACCCCTGCCTTGTTTGGTGTCCCTGTCTCTGGTTGTCTGTGTAATGGTGATTTTCAGGATTCGCATTTGTTTATAAGTGTGTATGCATCTGGAAGTGTCTCTGCTTTTGGGCTACAATAGTTCCTTTTTGTTTTATTTAATCTTGACACAGGGTCTCAGAGCCCAAGCTGGCCTTGAATCTACTATGTAGTTAATGATAATTTTGAAGTCCTGGTCCTCCTTTGGCAATTGCTGGGAACAGGTGTACACCAAATGTCCAGCTTACTCCCCCCCCATTCCCCACCCCACCCCCCAACTTTCCAACAGCCTCCCTCCCGTCTGTTTCTGGATGCTGGATTACAGGAGCCTGGCCATCATGGTTAGCTCTGTTTGTTTTTGTTTGTTTGTTTGTTTGTTTGTTTTGGTTTTTCGAGACAGAGTTTCTCTATGTAGCCCTGGCTGTCCTGGAACTCACTCTGTAGATCAGGCTGGCTTCGAACTCTGAAATCCACCTGCCTCTGCCTCCCAAGTGCTGGGATTACAGGCATGCGCCACCACGCCCGGCATTTTTTTTTTTTTTTTTTTTTTTGGCTTTTCGAGACAGGGTTTCTCTGTATAGCCCTGGCTGTCCTGGAACTCACTCTGTAGACCAGGCTGGCCTCGAACTCAGAAATCCACCTGCCTCTGCCTCCCAAGTGCTGGGATTACAGGCATGCGCCACCACGCCCGGCTTCATGTTTTGTTTTTTTTTTTTAAACAAAATACTTTATTAACTTTTATTTATTTATTTTGTGTGTTGTGTAAGTCAGAAAACAACTTTTAGGAGTCACCTGTCTCCTTCCACCATGTAGGTCCTGGGGATTAAACTAAGTCATCATGGCTAGCCTGGAACTCACTCACTACGTAGCCAACACAGCTTTTTAATTAATATTATTTATTCATATTATATGTGAGTACACTGTAGCTGTCTTCCGATGCTCCAGAAGAGTGAGTCAGATCTCCGAACGGATGGTTGTGAGCCACCATGTGGTTGCTGGGATTTGAACTCAGGACCTTCGGAAGAGCAGTCGGTGCTCTTAACCGCTGCGCTGTCTCTCCAGTCCCTGCTTTTGTGTCTAAAGGAGACTTTTTTCTTTTGTTCCTTTTTCTTTTTTTAGTACCCGTCTGCAAATGCCAAGCGGAGGGGTTGATCCCTTGGTGCTGCAGCTGCAGGCTTTGAGTTGTCTGATGTGGGTCCTGGGAACTAAACCCCAGTCCTGTGGTACAGTGCCAAGAGCGTTTAATCGCTAAGCTACCTCTCCAGACTAAGGCTGGCTCTGAACTCAGGGACCTTTGTCTCTGCTTCCCAAATGCTGGAATTACAGGCCTGAGCCACCATGACGACAGGCTGGTCCTTCCAGATGGTCTCTGTGGAGTATCCTTATCCAGACATTCCTTCTCGGTCCTAAACCTTCTGGAGACCTCAGGGGGGCGTGGTGTGGGGGGTGGTGGGGTGGGGTGGGGGCGCCGGGATTGGGGATGCTCTTTCTTCAGGATTCCTAGATCCTGACTGTTCTTCCCTCATGTAGACTTTTGCACAGTGTCCTCGTGGACGACCGCCAGGACACAGCAGCGACACCTCCGCGGCGGGCGGCGGGCAGCCCATGGAGCCCGGGCTGCTGCGGCCGGCGCCGGTGAGCGAGGTCATTGTCCTTCACTACAACTACACCGGCAAGCTCCGCGGGGCGCGCTACCAGCCCGGCGCCGGCCTGCGCGCGGACGCCGCAGTGTGCCTGGCCGTGTGCGCCTTCATCGTGCTGGAGAACCTGGCTGTGCTCTTGGTGCTGGTTCGCCACCCTCGTTTCCATGCGCCCATGTTCCTGCTTCTGGGAAGCCTCACCTTGTCGGACCTGCTCGCCGGGGCGGCCTACGCCACCAACATCCTGCTGTCCGGGCCGCTCACGCTGCGCCTGTCGCCTGCGCTCTGGTTTGCGCGCGAGGGGGGAGTGTTCGTGGCGCTCGCCGCGTCGGTGCTGAGCCTCTTGGCCATTGCTCTAGAGCGCCACCTTACCATGGCTCGTCGTGGACCCGCGCCCGCCGCCAGCCGCGCTCGCACTTTGGCGATGGCGGTGGCCGCCTGGGGCGCGTCGCTGCTGCTCGGGCTGCTGCCGGCGCTGGGCTGGAACTGCTTGGGACGCCTCGAAGCCTGCTCCACCGTGCTGCCGCTCTATGCCAAGGCCTATGTGCTCTTCTGCGTGCTGGCCTTCCTGGGCATCCTGGCTGCCATCTGTGCGCTCTATGCAAGGATTTACTGTCAGGTGCGGGCCAACGCACGGCGCCTGCGGGCGGGTCCTGGGTCCCGCAGGGCCACCTTGTCCTCGCGATCCTGGCACACTCCGCGGTCGCTGGCCCTGCTTCGTACACTTAGCGTGGTGCTCCTGGCCTTCGTGGTCTGCTGGGGACCCCTGTTTCTCTTGCTGTTATTGGATGTCGCGTGCCCAGCCCGCGCGTGTCCCGTGCTCCTGCAGGCCGATCCCTTCCTGGGTCTAGCCATGGCTAACTCGCTGCTGAATCCCATCATCTACACCTTCACCAACCGAGACCTGCGCCACGCGCTCCTGCGGCTGCTCTTCTGTGGCCGCGGACCCTGTAACCAAGACTCCTCCAACAGCTTGCAGCGATCCCCCAGTGCTGCTGGGCCTTCCGGTGGTGGCCTGCGACGCTGCCTGCCACCGACCCTGGATCGCAGCTCTAGCCCATCAGAACACTTGTCTCCCCAGCAGGACGGAGTGGACACCAGCTGCTCCACCGGCAGTCCCGGAGCAGCAAGCGCCAACCGGACCCTGGTGCCCGTTGCTACGGACTGACGCTTCCCAGCCCGCTGTCGCCCTTTGCAAGAGCCGACTGTCTCACCAAATGAGAGCAACATCTGTAGAAATAGCCAAGGGCGCGGAGGGGACATATAAGGAAGGGAAATGGACTGACCACCCCATAACAGGAACAGACAGACATGCGCGTGGCGTCTGAGATGGACAATAAGGAAAGGAAGAAGTGGTAGGAAGATATCCAGGTAGTGATGTAGCCGGAGCTGGGAAGCCCCGTAGGAGTCATTCAGTATGGCTGCAGCAGGAATTGAGGAGCAGAAGGTGAAAGGGCGGGTTGTGGGGGAAGTCTTGTGGTTGTGACGGAGGCCTTAGGTTTGGTTCTGAGTGAAGTGGGACTCACAGGGAATTCTAAACAAAGGAGGGACTCTCCAGGATTCAGACCTCCACAGGCACCCTGTGACTACGGAAGGTCAAGGGCGCCGGCCGGAAGATGAAGAGCTAAAGGGGAGAGTGCAAGCATGCATGCGTGCTCAGGGCGGGCAGGCGTGGCGGCTCCCGCAGAGGCAGAGCTGCAGAGGAAGGCATTAGGGTAAGCCCAGGTCCAGACATCTGACTCTGGAGACTTAGCTACGAGCTGCCAAACTCCCAGTGTGGACAGTTCTTCATACGATTACAACCACAATGAAAACAACTCAAGGCGCTGTTCTTACCGTGGACTTGTAGAAGCCACTCGTTTCGAGTCATCGTCTACTGATTTTTTTTTTTTTTTTTTTTTTTTTTTTACTTTCCCCAGAAAGCTGTAACTAGCATCTTTAAGAGTGTTTATGTGTTGGGGTTGGAGAGCTGGCTCAGCAGTTAAGAACGTGTGTCGCTCTTGAAGGGGGATCTGTGTTCCATTCCCAGCACCCAAGTGGTGACTCACGACCAATGGCGACTTCAGTTCCGAGGTCATCTGGCCGCTGAGGGCACCAGGCATGCGCGCACGGCGCACGGACTGAATGCAGGCAAAACACTCAGACACATAAGTTAAATAAATCTTTAAAAATGTTTAAAATTGTTTACTCTTCGTTTATTTTGAGAGAGACACTCACTATGCAGCCCTAGATGGCCTGGAACTCCCTATGTAGACCAGGCTGGCCTGGAGTTCCTGAGTGCTAAAATTAAAGGTATCTTATTTGGGTGTCATGGGATATGACTTTCCTTAACAGCATTTCAGGCCAACCTGGTCTACATAGTGAGACCATGTCTTTAAAACTTTTATTTACCTTTGTATTTTGTGTGTGTGTGTGTGTGTGTGTGTGTGTATGTGTGAGGTGTGTGTGTATGTGTGGTGTGTGTTTGTGGTGTGTGTGTGGTGCGTGTATGCCTGTGTGTGCCTGTGTCTGGGGTGCGTGTGCATGTATCTGTGTAGGTATGTGTGTGTGTGTGTGTGGTGCGTGTGTGTGTGCCTGTGTCTGTGTGCGTGTGCATGTGTCTGTGTAGGTGTCTGTGTGTGTGTGTGGTGTGTGTGCCTGTGTGTGCATGGGGTGGTACCCAGTGGTCACAGCAGGCGTGTGGAGGGACAGCTTTCCTCAGTTGGTTCTGTCCTTCCAGCACAGGGATCATAAGGATCCAACTCAGGCTGTCATTCTTTTTTTTTTTTTTTTTTTGGTTTTTCAAGACAGGGTTTCTCTGTATAGCCCTGGCTGTCCTGGAACTCACTTTGTAGACCAGGCTGGCCTCGAACTCAGAAATCCGCCTGCCTCTGCCTCCCAAGGGCTGGGATTACAGGGCTCAGACTGTCATTCTTGCTGGAAACACCTTTCTCCCCTGAGGCCTATCACGCCCCCCCCATCCGTCCCCCCACCCCCGTTTGGTTTGGTTTCTCACTAATTATGACAAACACCCCCCCCCATTTCCTATGGTGAGAAGCTTTTTTAGACTGTTCATCGGCCTTCCCCAATCCGAGAACACATTCCTCCTAGTTGCCCATCCTGCAAATGGCGCCCCCTAGTCCCTCTGCCCCCCCAGTCCCTCTGCCCCCCAGTCCCTCTGCCCCCCCCCAGTCCCTCTGCCCTCTCCCCCCGCCCCGAGACAGCATAGGGTTTAAACTGCTCACTAAAGCCGCCTGTGATCTTGTCATCTTCGGCCGTGTTCATCGGGTTGGACCGATGATGTGGTGGCTCTGTGCTCGTACACGCCCACGGACTCTGGCTCTGCGCACTCCGGGGTCAGCACGAGCACACACCCCCAGCCCCACACCGAGACGACGCTTCTTGTGCCAGGCTGACTTTAACCATGCTACGAAGCCAAAGACACGACCTTCTGCCTGTGAGTTTTGTTTCTTGTGAGCAAAAGTGCGCTCTGCCACACCGGGCTTGCGCTGTGCGGGGACGGAGCCCCGGACTCCAGCCAGGCAGCGGCTCCTCTGAGCTACGGTCCCAGCCCGGCCTCCACTTGGAAGATGAAGAACCCAGCGCTGATGTATTCCCCTTGCCCCAGTGTCTTAGTAAGGCTTCTCCTTGGGGCCCCCAGGCAGGGGGTCTGGCCAGACTCTTGAAGGCTCTGCATTGTTGGGGGGCTCTGGGGGGGGAATACAGAGCTCTGGGTTGTTTCTATAAAAGACTTGCCTTCCACACCATCCCTAGAAGGTCCCCAGACACATTCATGACCCCCGCACACTTGCCTGGCTGGTGTGCGGGCACAGATACCGGTGTTGTGGTGGTATGTATGGTGGTGTGTGTGTGTGTGTGTGTGTGTGTGTGTGTGTGTAGTTGTGTGGTTGGTGTGATGTGTGTGTGTGATGTGTATGTATGTGTAGTTGTGTGGTGTGGTGTGTGTGTGGTGTGTGTGTGTGTATGTGTAGTTGTGTGGTTGGTGTGATGTGTGTGTGTGGTATGGTGTGTGTGTATGTGGTGTGTGTGTGTATGTGTGTGTGTGTGTGGTGTGTGTGTGTGTGTGGTATGTGTGTGTGGTGTGTGTGTAGTGTGTGTATGTGGTGTGAATGTGTGTATGTATGTGTGTGTGGGTCAGGGTATGGGAGGGACGCTGGCGGCGGTTTAAACTGCCGGGCGCCACCTTGCAGTAGCCCTGGGAATTGCCTGGGTTCTGCTTCGGGCCGCTGGTTAAGGCACAGCGCGCCCCCTTGAGGCAGTTCTGGGAACTTCAAGCAGCGTGAAAGCGGGCGGCGAGGGCTGAGCTCTGGCTGGGACAGCAGGTCGGAGCTTGCCTGCGAGCGGGGGTGAGGGGCGGGGCACGGTCCGGCTGGCTCCCAGGAAACTTCCCCACAGCTCTCGCATCTTTCCTGGTGTGTTGGTTTGGTGATTTGACAGTAGAGAATTTAGAGATTCTGATACTAAATTTAAACAATGCCCTGCGTTATTGTTATTCTGTTTTGTTTAAATTATCAACTTAACAGAACAAAATAAGGTCTTACTACACAGCCCTAGCTGGCCTGGAACTTGCTATGAGCCCAGACTTGTCTCAAATGTAGAGATCCATCTGTCTCTGCCTCTTGGAAAATTAAAGCTATTCGGCACCACGTCTGGCTTTACTCTCCCCCCCCCCCCAGTCTCACTGTGCAGTCTGGGCAGTTCTCAGACATCTCAGACATTCAGCCCTCTGCTTCAGACTCCCCCGAGGTAAATGTCTTTTAAAACTATCTTTTTCTTTGGCACTCAGTCATTAGTCATTTGTTTTCTTTCTTTCTTTCTTTCTTTCTTTCTTTCTTCTTTCTTTTCTTTTTTTTTTTTTTTTTTTTTTTTTTTTTTTTTTGGTTTTTTTAGAGACAGGGTTTCTCTGTGTAGCCCTGGCTGTCCTGGAACTCACTCTGTAGACCAGGCTCCCAGGCTGGCCTCGAACTCAGAAATCCACCTGCCTCTGCCTCCCAGAGTGCTGGGATTACAGGCGTGTGACACCACCGCCCAGCTATTCATTTGTTTTCTGATATAAGGTCTTGCTAGGTTGAGCAGGGTCACTATGAACTGGAGGTAATCCTCCTGCTTCAGTGCCCCGGTTGCTGGGATTATGGATGTATTGTCTCATTTTTATTTTTAGATTTATTTCCTTTTATGCACGCGAGTACCTTGCTTACCTGTATGTCTGTGCACCACCTACCTGCACGATGCTCACAGAGGTCAGAAAACTGTATCGGCTCCCCTAGAACTGGCTGTGAGCCGTCATGTGGGTGCTGGGAATGGACTCCGGGTCCTCTGCCAAAGCAACAAGTGCTCTAAAGCACTTGTCTTTCCAATTCCTTTCATTGTTTTTTGAAACAGGGTTTCTCTGTATAGCCCCAGCTGTCCTGGAACTCACTCTGTAGACCAGGCTGGCCTCTGCCTCCTGAGTGCTAGGATGATAGTGCGACACCACAGCCCAGCTTTTCAACTCCTATTTCTAATTTTTTGTTTGTTTTAGTTACAGGGTCTCTAAGTAGCCCAAGGCTGGCCTCAAACTCTTTGTGTAGCCCAGGCTGGCCTGGAACTTTTGTTTGTTTGTTTGTTTGTTTGTTTGTTTGTTTTTCAAGACAGGGTTTCTCTGTGTAGTCCTGGCTGTCCTGGAACTCACTTTGTAGACCAGGCTGGCCTCAAACTCAGAAATCCACCTGCCTCTGCCTCCCAAGTACTGGAATTACAGGCGTGCGCCACCACGCCCGATGGCCTGGAACTTTTATTTCACCTCAGTGCTGGAGTTATAGGCTATGTCAGCACATCCAGCTTCTGTTTTTACTTTTTTCTTATGCTGGGGATGAAACCCTGTCTTCTGGACATGCCAGGTAAGAGCCCCAGTGCTGGGTTCTGGCCTGAGCCTGCCTTTTTGTTTTGTTTTGTTTTGTTTTAAGATTTATTTTATGCATATCAGGTCACTGTAGCTGTCTTCAGACATATCAGAAGAGGATATCAGATCCCACTACAGATAGGAATTGAACTCTGGACTTCTGGAAGAGCAGCCAGTGCTCTTAACTGCTGAGCCATCTCTCCAGCCCCGAGTCTTTTTTTTTTTTTTTCCCAAAACAGGGTTTCTCTGTGTAGCCCTGACTGTCCTGGAACTCACTCTGTAGACCAGGCTGGCCTCAAACTCAGAAATCTGTCTGCCTTTGCCTCCCAAGTGATGGGATTAAAGGTGTGCACCACCACCGCCTGGCTTTTTGAAACCTTCTAAGTGTGTGTGTGTGTGTGTGTGTGTGAGAGAGAGAGAGAGAGAGTGTGTGTGTGTGTGTGTGTGTGTGAGTGTGTGTGTGTTGTTTAGAAGTGGGGCATTGCTGGAACTGGAGCAACAGGTATGCTATCACCTGGTGTACATCCTGGGATCCAGACTGGTCCTCTGATAGGGCAGTTAACTACTCTTTACTGCTGAGCCTCTCATAACCGTCTGTAACTCCAGTTCCAGGGGATCCCACACCGTTATACAGACATACATGCAGGCAAAACAGCAATGCACATGAATTTCTTTTTTGTTTTTTGATTTTTGTTTTTTCGAGACAGGGTTTCTCTGTGTAGTCCTGGCTGTCCTGGAACTCACTCTGTAGACCAGGCTGGCCTCGAACTCAGAAATCCACCTGCCTCTGCCTCCCACAGTGTTGGGATTACAGGCGTGCGCCACCACTGCCCGGCCATATTTTTAAAAATCAGTAAAGCAGAATGTAGAATTATTCAGCACTGGGGAGGTAGAGGCAGGAAATTCAGAGTTCAAAGCCAGCCTGGGCTAAAAATGACATCCTGTCTGCACCAATCAGTCAATTAATAAATATTAAAAGGTTTTATTTAAATTTGTTTTATGTGTATGGGTGTTTTGTCTCTATGGTACCGGTGCCTGTGGAGGCCAGAAGAGGGTATTAGATCCCCTGGAACTGAAGTTACAGGATTCATTTCCACCCTAATACCAGTTCTGGGAGTTGAATCTGGGTCCTCTGAAAGAGCGGTCAGTGCTGAAACCTCTGAGCCATCTCTCCAGCACCAATAGGAAATAACTATTTTTTCAAGATTAATTTGTGTGTGCATGCGGAGGTTAGTGGACAACCTGGAGGACTAAGTTTTCTACGGCCATCTGAGGGCCAGGGACGAAACTTAGGTTGCCAGAATTAGCCAAACACACCTTTGCCCACTGGTGTCCTGAGCTGCACCTTACTGGCTCCACAGAGGGGAAGAGAATCAGTTTCTGCCAGCCGTCCCCCGACAGAGGTCGTCTCCCAACACAAGCACACACACACACATTAATGTACACAAAGCCCTGGGCGGTGTCACAGCCTTTAACCCCAGCGTGCAGGAGGCAGAGGCAGGAGAGTCTCTGAGTGTTAAAGGCCAGCCAGGACTATATAATGAGGCCTGTCTCAAAAGAAGTTAGAAGGTTGGAGTGATGGCTCAGCAGATAAGAGTACTTGCTGCTCTTGCAGAGATCAGGGATCAAGTCCCCATCCACGTGGCGTTACTTTAGGGGACACTGCACAGCCCACGGTGCACAGACAAAACACCCACACACATAAAGTAAAATACAAATTGAAATAAAAACCTTGCAAAGTTCTTTTAAGAGAAGATAAATGTCTCAACCAGGTAGATGGGTCAGGCTGGACCCTGCAGGGCGTGGGAGGGTCCGCGGTGCAGGTTCAGCTGGAGGCAGTTCTGGACAGCCTAACCCGGAGGCAGGCTCCTGGGGCCGCCCAGACCCACGCCCTGCTCCCTCCGCCCGGCACCTGCAGGAAGGGCTGGAACCGCCTCTGCGTGCCCGCCGCCCGTTTCCGCCCTCCCGCTCCTCCCACGCGTGCCGCCCGGGACCCCGCAGCACCGCTGCCCCCGATCCGAGTCCCCCCCCCAGGTCCCTCTCGGCTCCTCCCGGAAGCGCGGCGCGTGGCGGCGCGGCGGCGCGGATTGGACGCGTGGCACCCACAGAGACACCCGGGGGTGGGTGGGACGGAGGTGAGCGAGGGCCCGCGGAGGATGCGGTGGGGAGCCAGCTCGGGCGCTGCCCGCGATCGCGCGTGGGGGCCGTGCACGCGGCAGGGGGGGGGAAGTGCGTGCCCCCCACCCCGAGCGCGCACCCTGCCCGTCGAGCCCGCGTGCCCGCCGAGGGTGGTGGTGGCCCTGGCGAGCGGCGGGTAGGGGTCGCCCGCGGCAGGCGCCCCGGGACTCTTATTGTGACAGGGTGGCGCGCTGTGCTTAGTCACCGTGACCCGCGCGGCGGAGGCGGAGGCAGAGCGCGGCCATGGCGGGGTGAGTGCGCCGCTCCGGGCCGCGGCCCGGGACCAGGCCCTGCGGGCTCTCCGGGCGGCGGGGCTGCGCCTCCGAGCGGTGGGGAGGCCGCTGGAGCGGGCACCGGGTACCGGGCGGCCGCTGCACAGCCTCCTGCGCAATGCCAGGCCCGAGCTCCGGCAGTGTGCTCACGCGTGACAGTCGCTCACTTACTGGGGCCCCTGGAGCATTTCATCCCCCCACGGTGATCTCATAGACATAACACGCGGGGATGCGACTCCAGGCTGAGCCCCAGAACCTGGCGAGCCGGAGGCAGACCCTCTCTGTCTCCCCACAGCTTCCCTGAACGCATGATCCTTCCCCTGGCCCAGCTCTCCCAGGCGCTCCCGAGTCCGTCCCCGTGGGTGTCCAGACGCTGCGCCCGCTCTCGCCCCAGGACCTTGGTGCTCGCTTAGTGTTTTCTATACAGACCTTGCTTCGTTTTCGGGCCCTTTTTTGTCCTCCTCCTGGGTCTCTGGAGCTCAGAACAGTTCCAAGTACTTAAATGGCAGGCTCTAGATTTTGGTGAGGTGTTGAAGAAAGGAATTTGACACGGACGAAGGGAAGGGGAGGCTGGAGCACGGTGACGAGGTTGGAAAGGGGGTGTGGGGCTTTGCAGGCCCCTGAGGAGCTGGGTTTCCACTCTCGGGCTCGGTGAGAGGGCTTGGGTGTTTCTGAGCAGGAAAAGGAACGTGATACGTCCTGAAGGCCCGCGAGTTACGGGGGAAGTTAGTTTGAATGGAACCGGGTGTGTCCAGTTTACTTGGCTTGGCAAAAACTGCACTAGATACCATTGCCTAGTCTTGCAAAAAAAAAAAAAAAAAAAAAAAAGAGGCCTGGCTGGACATGGTGGCACAAACGGTAATCCCAGCACACGGGGGCATGAGTAGTTCTGGAGCCAGCACAGTTTGGTTGCACAGTGAGTTTGAGGCCAGCCTAGGCTATCTAAGACCCTGTCTCAAAAAAAAAAAAAAAAAAAAAAAAAAAAAGTGGCAGGGTCTGGTCTAACCCAGCCCCCGTCCCCAGCCCTGTACTCTCCCTCCCTCCAGGCTCCTAACCGCTAGTGGAGGAACTGTATCTCGTCACCAGGAACCCCATGCAGCCCGAACCCAAGTCTAGCGGGCCTCCCCGCAGCAGCCAGTTCCTGCCCCTGTCGTCAAAGTGCCCCGAGGGGGCCGGGGACGCGGTGATGTACGCCTCCACGGAGTGCAAGGCGGAGGTGACGCCCTCCCAGGACGGGAACCGAACCTTCAGCTACACACTAGAGGATCACACCAAGCAGGCTTTCGGCATCATGAACGAGCTCAGGCTGAGCCAGCAGCTCTGTGACGTGACCCTGCAGGTCAAATACGAGGACATCCCGGCCGCCCAGTTCATGGCCCACAAGGTGGTGCTGGCCTCGTCCAGCCCGGTCTTTAAAGCCATGTTCACCAACGGGCTTCGGGAGCAGGGCATGGAGGTGGTGTCTATCGAAGGCATCCACCCTAAGGTCATGGAGAGGCTGATAGAGTTCGCCTACACAGCCTCCATCTCCGTGGGCGAGAAGTGCGTGCTGCACGTCATGAACGGGGCCGTCATGTACCAGATCGACAGCGTGGTCCGAGCCTGCAGCGACTTCCTGGTGCAGCAGCTGGACCCCAGCAACGCCATCGGCATCGCCAACTTCGCCGAGCAGATCGGCTGCACGGAGCTGCACCAGCGCGCCCGGGAGTATATCTACATGCACTTCGGGGAGGTGAGTGGGGCCTGGGGTCTGGGCTCAGTTGTCATGAGAAGTGGGACAGGCCAGCGCCGGAGAC